>JAUEKW010144016.1:0-10575 GCA_032274785.1 Ajuga reptans
ATAATAATAATAATAATAATAATAATAATAATAATAATAATAATAATAATAATAATAATAATAATAATAATAATACCAACCAGATTAGAAAATATACATTCAACATAGATTAGAAAATATACATTTAGTAATACTGAACTCATATACATTCAAGATTAGTAATAATACCAACTCATAATGATAAATTGGACTCATAAAAGAGAATAAAAAACAAAAACAAAAAAAATGAAGTAACTGACCTGCGCTGTCGCCGGTGGTGGTCGCCGGTTGGTGGTGAGGAAGAGAGCAGGGTGTGTTGGTGGTGGAAAGGAAAGGAGGTGCAGGTCTGCGCTAGCACTTCTTAGGGTTTAGAATGACTTAATTTTCTGATTCTACTATATATAAATTATAATTAAAAAAACACAAAGAAAGAAACACCAAAAAGTGGAGCCTAGAGCCTCTCTGTAAAGTGCCAAGGCAGCACCTTAAGCGAGCCCGGTTCGCCTCACTTTAGCAAGGCGCTACATTCCTAAAGCGCACTGCCTAATGCCTAGGCGCACCTTTTAAGTCATTGAATTGGATAATTTACATGTGATTGTTACTGCTACTAAAATATATCTTCAAGTCTGCTCATATACATTGGAAATAACTGATACCGCCCTCTTGTTTTGTGCCTACAACTGGAATGGCCCCTAAAGTGAAATACAACCAACACATGTTCGAATCATTGGATGCAGCATCAAAGTTCACCAAATTGGTTGCAGAATCCCTAGTGCCCGAGCTTGGGATTACCTTGGCTGATAAAGACCGGGTTATGAAACTCATAGCAAAATGGGGCTGGGTAGATTTTGTGAAGTAGCCAGATCCAGTAGTGGAACCCATAGTCCGAGATTTTTAAGCAAATATTTTCCCTACTGAAGATGAGGCCTGAGCATACGTAAGGGGCAAGTAGGTGTACTTTGATGCAGAGACTATAAAGAAGTATTAGAATACTCGGATGTTGATCTGATGGAGGACACAAACCTTATGTCCCTAACGAGGAGGATTTTCGAGGCTGGTTCGGTGTGGGATATGAGGGATGGTAAGCCGATGTCCATAAAGCCAACACTGCCGAGTGGTTTTATTTTGTTGTTGCAAAATTGTTGCCCACTAAGCACATGACTACATGCAAAAGAGATCGGGCGCTAACCATCTATGATATTGTATCTGATCACCCACTGAACGCCGGTCGTTTCATTGAGAATATTAAATCCACCGTATATGGGTGTTGGTTTCCCGGATTACTAAATTTTTATGGTACTTGCATTTTGACTTATGTTTTTCTTAATCATTTTCTTTCCTAAAAGAAAGACCCCCTTTTTATTAGATTTGACCCAGTCCTTCGACTGATTCTATAGTATCTGGAAAGTATAGTATTTGTAAATACACATGTAATTTCTCAATAGAAAGGCGAGAGCGCGTTTTTATAGCATTATGGAGAAATTTGAGCCATTAACTATTGACTCCTTACTTTGAATTCATGAACGATTCTGGGATTTGAATTTCAAATTGCATTTTCCTAATGATAAGAAAATCCAAATTGAAAGAGAACTAATCAGTATTGATTTTTTCAATCAATAAATGTTTCTCAATTTCAATTATAACAAAACAGGCTTGTGACATCCCCATTTGATCATAAAGTTGTTCCGGGCTACGCGGGTAAAATGGAAGGATGAAGAGGAGATGCCCAATCCAATGAAGGTGATCGACAAGACCGAAGTAAGCTCGTACAAGACCAGAGCCGACCATCAACTGTATGTGCAACCAACCTACCACCTAAGAAAATAAGTTGGGGCAAGCTAGATGACATTAAAGTGCATATATTATCGAATTAGTCGGACGTAAAGAAAATCCACAATAAGGTCTTAGGTGTTCAGTGACAAGTAAGTGAGTTGATTCGTTAGCTAAGAAGTTCAATAGCTCACTAGCTAGTAGAATTGGTCATGAGGATGTTGAAGTTGGTAGCTCATCCGACAATGGGGATGGGGAAGATGGCGAAAGTTAGCTTGCTTGTGTTCGGTCTTCTAGAATTAAGGAAAACTTTAATATTTTGTGTGAATCCTACCTAAAATTTATGTTTTATGTGTTTTTCACTTGAATTATGTTTTTTAAATATGTGTTTGGTTGGTCATTGCTTGACTTCATGGCATGTAAGCAACTTTGAAATGGTGTTTGTAATCGATGTGTGTTGATTTAGGTAACTAGCTCAACGTCATTGATATACCTATTTCTACTAAGCCTAGAACTTTGTTATGGCTATGTTATATTGGGTTGTTTATTTGAATTATGTTTTGTTGAAACGGGTAGCTCTTAAGGACATATACCTACTGAAAACTCGATTGTTCGTTTATTGATGTACGCGATCACAACTACACGCTTAAACACAGTTTACCGTGGTTTAGATATTCAAACAAAGGTTGTACAAGATACGGTCGGTCATTGATTCTTGACTTAGGTGTTTTAATGAGCCGGAGTTAACGAATGATTTCACATCCCAAATCTCGGAAATGAGAAGAACCAACTCCCTACAAACTCACTGAACTCCTTAAATTGGTCAGCCTGTAAATGAAAGACATGAAATTATACAATATTAATTGGGACATGTTGCAACACATAACCAATGTCCCTAAAATAACTCATCACAACCTCGTCTAACATAATATATAAATTGGTGTAAAAAGGTGCATATTTCTTGCAATTAACGTCTAACAAAACAACATCGAACATAAAAGTGGAAATCCACCTTACCCAAACACACATATTTCATAAAACAGTATACAAGAGTTTTTTTAGTAACACAATCTACACTATCAATCAAAGTTGTTAATACCGTTCTGGTAGCCGTTTCGGATTTATAACTGGAACGAGATATTCCGGTATCGAAGCATTTTGGCGTTCCGTTTCGGACAATACATCTATATACCATCAATCTAAACATACTTTAACATTTTGCTAGAACTTAATATATTATATAAATACTATATAATTTTTTTCAGATTAATTTGTAAGATATGATCAATTAGCATTGACGATTTTAGTCTCTAGATTTAAGACTACATTAAATTCGAATGAAAGAAAATCAGAGAAATCACACAAAAGATCAGTTATATGTAGTTTATTAAATTTCAACCTTTCATTCAAATATACATATATGTATGTATATAGAAATATGTGTGTGTGAGAAATAAAAATAAATAAATTACACAAAAAATATATGTTTTCAAGTCATTCCGGCTATCTCGGCCATCTCGGGAATTTTGGTCATTTCGGCCATTTTAGCCATTTCGGACCGAAACGACCAAGAAATTAGACGAGACGGAATGACTACCAAAGTATTCCGTTTTCATGACCGAAATAGAACGTTTCGGCCATCCCGGTCGGAACGGAACAGAATCAATAATTATGCTATCAATAAGAGCTTTCAGAAGGACGTCATACAACAAAATAGAAGATAGGGACATCAAGGTTCCTATTGCATCGCAATTCAAATATCTCTGCTATGTAGTTTACGAACGAAGGCAGGACTAGGCGATGAGCATCATCAGGAAAACTTGTTAACATCTCAAGGTACTAAACATTTTTAACAAGGGTCTTTGCAATGCCAACCTTCTCATCGATCGATAGTCCCGAATTGTGGCAAGCATGTCGTACGCCTTCTTGCGGGAGCTAGCAACGTTGTACTCGTACCCAATACGATGTGCTATGTCATTAAGTCTGTCCTCTGTGTTATGACATAGTGAACCCAACAGATCGTATATACTTTCAACAATGTTGTTTAATGATTTCATTTTCTTCGACTTAGTTTGCTTAACATTCTTGGCCTTTTTGTCCTCATTCACGCTGTTGGCCTTGTTTTCAGTTGGATGTTCTTCTCCCAACAAAATTTTAGCCTCAAGAGGGTCTGAAACATGATTATCAGTGTTTAATAGATCGTTTACAGCATCCATAACATCTTTAGCTATCCCGCCGTTAGCACGATCATTACCAAAAATCTCCTTCTAGTCGTTGTAGTAAGGCCATTTTTCACGGCACATTCCTTTCACATTTGGGTCGGCCTAATAGTTGATTGAGATTCATTTTATCGGTAGAAAAGAAGCATCCTCAAAATATAGTCAAGGTACTTTAATTTATCGAGCACTAATATTGTGGCATACCTTTTCGATTAATCCAACTAACCTTCGGTGCATTGTATACGACATTGTGTGTCGAACTCAATGCCGGTCCGGCCTATTATATCGTCGAGGCTGACATACTGTCTCTTCCAGACATGGAATTTAGAGTTGATATGGGGTAGGACACGTAAATTAGAGCCGGGAAAAAACTTGTGCATGCTTTGCTCAACCACATTGTGGTAACCTGGCCTGGATCTATTATCCCCTTTCATTCTATTTCCTACCAACGTTTTCATGTAGACAAGAAGTATTTTTTCTTCTTTGTCGGACCGCACCCTCCAACTGTTGCTATTTGCGCTATGTGAAGTGGCCACACTACTACACCCATTGTCCATGTAGATCCTACACAGTACCAAAAGTGGGGGAATAATGAATCATAAAGACTCCCCATAAACCATTCCAAATAACAATCAAATGATAAACAAATTGACCCACCACAGATGGTGCACAACTTCAGAAATGAAAGACTGGCTCAATAGATAAACATGTTTAAAACAAAATCACTTTGCCCATCACCAACAAACAATTAGATCAACATCGTCGAAAGAGTTTTACTACAATACAGACTGTACGAGGCAGTGTTCAATTCGAGGAAGTAACACCAGAAAACCTTTTATATAATAACAGGTCCAACATGTGAGCACATCCCAACACAACAGATGATCAAATATAGCATACAACATAAAGTTCATTTGGTTTAGGTTATCGTTTTAATCAGCAACTTTGCTGCCACTCGTCGAACATCTTCTGAGCCAACTCATCACATAATAGAGTCCATTCGGTTGAAGTCTGGGTGAAATTGACATAATCATCCCTTGTGCTACATTTTCAATGAGAGGACTATTATCGAGGTATTGTTCCATCGGATCGCGGCCATTGGAGATTGTATGTAGATGTGGAGCAAGAAGCAAGCCATGATTGCGCGAATTTGAATCTTGACGGGATAGTATGAGGCACTACGTATAACACCCCCAACACAATTTCATTGACCCAAACACCCTTTCTATCACATTCCTTGCACGCATATGGCGCATGTCAAAGTGTTCTTGATAGGTTCATGGTCTCGATGCGGTGTCCCCCCACTCGCTGCAGTGGTACCTAACTCCCCGATATGGACCTAAGAACCCCTCGCTATTGGCATACCCATTGTCAACCAGGTAATAATCCATATAACGAAAAATCAAACCTACTAGTTATTAATACTAACCGAAGAAGGTGATGTAAAAGTAAGACAGTAAGGGATAATAGACTTTGCAAGTAGGTAAATATTGTACTTACCTATAGGGACTCTTAGCCCGTGAGGTTGGTTTACAATGTCTCATAATACCCGAACTAGACATAAACGAAACGTATGCCGCGATTGCAAACAACCAACACACTGCTACTGGTTCCCCCCCTTCCTGGATTTGTATTTAGGTTTCTCAGAAGTCAGCACCTTCATAGGAATATGTGTGTCATCTAATGCACCTAAGTAGCCCTATTAACAACCTAAAGAAAAAGGAAAAGAAAAAAAGAACAGAAAATCAACTACGCATTTTCAAATGATATCCACATTCTTCACAAATATTTATTTTTGATTTGAAAAGTTTCTTATAATTTAATTCATAACAATGTTTGCATTGAACCCACAAATGCCTATATTTTTATGTTGCATCCAGATAACTGAACCTTTCTCTTAGAGTAAAATAACTACTCTTCGCGCGGGTAAGAAGTCTCAAACCGAGACGCATATTTTACTTAGATTTAGATACGAGTTTAGATAATTACCTCAAACCATTTCCACCGAGAATTGGACACGTTATTTGCCACGGGTTCGGGATTCACCAAAAACAAAGCATGGAGTTTCAAGACCGCCTTGAGTACCACATGTGACCGACCTTATGAAGTCAAATTTTATGATATCATTTTTTTATGATGATCAATTATTGATAAAAATATAGCAGTCTTCTCCTCGGCCAAAACATATTTGGAATCGGTCACTCCACCTAGATGCTCTATCATATAACATAGCCATCCAAATGTGTTACGGTCCACTTAAAATTTTCAATGCAGTCGGCATCACTTATACAAACTAGCCGAGTCATCCTTCTAATCTGCTTCGGTACCCGGGATATCACTCTATACGTGACACCCTTTTGACTATCTCGTGCGAATGTGGCACCACTTATTCATTTATAAATTTCATTATTAAAAATGCATAACTAGTGTCGATAAACACAATTCTTTGCATAAGTAGCCAACTATGGCCAATTTCTTAAGTAAATGCGTCATTAAGTGAGACGGGTAGGCTGCATTTTGTTGAAAATTATGCATTAGGAATGTGACTAAAAGCTATATAAGTGGAATCAACCACCCCTGATGCACTGCTACAAGTCATTTCTTAGGTGATAACACGATTATTCATATTGTAAGCAACGCACTTAACTCATAAGTAACAATCCAATGTACGCATAAATTTTCGTGTAAAGCAGCCACACATGCTTATAAAGGAAATGGTAGCTTGAAAATATAGAAAGGTTTCAAGGAGCACAGCAAATTATGGAATGCAAATGACATGTCCAACCAATTGTAAGAAATATTTGGCTTTAAACATTAAAAAAAATCGAATAACATATATTCATCAAAGTCCCATAGCGCACGTCATGTTAGTATCATGCCCCAAATCGAAAATACTTGGACCGATATCTCCAAAGTAAAAAACAAAAATAGGCCAGTCAGAAGTTAGTTAACGAAGGTAGTAAAGAAATACACCCAAAAATCAACAGCACAAGGGCCTAATAGCTCTAAAGGCAATTGAAAATTGGGGGATATAGTAGTTAGGTTTAAGGTGAGTGTCGAGTGAAGGTATCATTACCAGCTCTCGTTGAATCGAGGTTGTCGTCTGGTTGTGAAAGCGAGACGCAGGTGCTAATGGATAACCTAGGGTTGGCGATTATCAGGACTGATACTTGCAAAGAAATTTATGATGTTTTGCCTTTTAATAATATTTAATTTCTGTATACTTTTTAAGGGTGTTGTGGTAATTTAACATCTAATATTTTTCACCGTTGGAGGAGAAACAACTAATACTTCCAAATTTGGAGGTATTAACAATGTCTGTAGCTACATTAAATTTAAATCGGGCTTGTATGAAATACCAATTTTGGTGCATAAGGAGTGTTGTCTACCAAATGGCATATTAGCCGATACAAGCTGGTATAAAGAGCCTTATCCCTTGCTTATACATGCTTATTTCCCCAACCAAAAGAGTTGTTCTGTTATTTTAGATTGGAGGGAGTAGATAAAATCACCTATTACAAATCTATTATATCTCCTCTTTCAATTCTATTTATACATTATATGTATCCAAAACGACATTATGACATTAAAGTGCAACTTTTGTTCAAAAGTAGTTAGAGGAGGTGTATTTTGGATAAAGCAACATCTTGCTGGAGGCCACAAAAATGTTAAAGATTGTCCAACATGTCTTCAACAAGTTAGGCAAGAGATCCAAGAATTCATGGGAAAAAAGAAAGAATTGAAGGAGCAAATCAACAACGTATTGTTGAGATGGTAGGTGACGAGGATTATGAGATAATATCGATCTTGACGAGCAATCTCTACCAAACTATCAATGTTCTTCTAGCTCTACAGCTAATAAGGCAAATAAGGGCAAGCAACCTATGTTTAGGAAGCCCAAAACGAAAGCGGCTATTGATTATTACTTCATTCCTGATGTAGAAATAGTTGTGGAAAGACGAAGAAAAACTGGGAAACAACCCAAGATTGATGAGAACAATCCTACAAAAAGGAGCTTGCAAGGCGACCCATCAAAAGATTACACGGTTTATTTATGACACGGGGATCCCTTTGATTGTTGTGGAAAATGTTAGTTTGGCACCTATGGTGCAAGCTATAAGGGATTATGGACCAGGTTTGCCACCACCCTCGTATTATCAAGTACGAGTTCCTCTCCTTAAAGATGAGAAATCACATGTCAACAAGATGATGCGAGATCACGTACACGCAAGAGAAACTAGTGGTTGTACTTTGACGTGTGATGAATGGACTGATCGAAGGGGCATAACTTTGATAAACTTTTTAGTTAATTGTCCCCGTGGTAGCCTCTTCATAAAATCGATTGATGCATCAAGCTATGCAAATGATGCAATGAAGTTATTTGAACTGCTTGCTCAAAAAGTTCAGGAACTTGGGAGAAGCAAATATTGTTCAGATTGTTACTGATACCGCTGCAACAAATAAGTTGGCTGGAAAGCATTTGGAACAGAAGAGGCCACATTTACTCTGGAGTCCTTGTGCTACCCATTGTCTAGATTTAATGTTCGAGAATATTTTCAAGATATATAATCTTAGGAGGACGTGTATCCATCGAAATAATGGGATTGCTGGTTTTTCTTCCATAAAATGTGTGAAAGAGCTATTCGGGTGCATGGTTACATCTACAATCGACCAACTTTGTTGAATTTGATGAGGTACTTTACACAAAAGAAGGCATTGGTCACACCTGCTAAAACTCGTTTTTGCAACAGCCTTCTTGACACTACAAAGCTTTCATCTTTAAAAGGAAAACTTGAGGAAAATATTTGTTTCTGATGAGTGGATAAAAAGCAAGTTTGGAAAAGAGGCACACGGTAAAAAGGTAGCTGAAGTTCTGTTATCTCATTCTTTTTGGAGTAATGTACACCTTGCTCTTCAATTTGCTTCTCCTCTAGTTCATGTCCTTCGAATAGTTGATGGTGAGGCAAAGCCAGTAATGGAATATATTTACGAGGTAATGGACAGAGCCAAACAAACTATATCAGATACTTTTCAAGGAAATCAGAGCAAGTTTAAAGAGGTGTTCGAGATCATTGATAAGAGATGGAATGTTCAGTTGCACCAACCTTTGTATGCAACTGGTTTCTTTTTGAACCCCGAGTTCTTTTACAAAGATCATGATGCTTGTCTTTCTAATTCTACGATCTACAGAGGCATTTATGATTGCCTCCAAAGATTGGTTTCAAGTACTGCTACACAAGATCAAATTTGTATTGAGTTGGACAAGTATAGGAAAACAGAAGGACTTTTTAGGATGCCTATGGCTATAAGGCAAAGGAATACAAGACTACCAGGTAATAAAGCTTCAATAGTCTAATACTTTGATAGTTTAATTTATCATTCATCAAAATATTGGTTTTGATATTTAATTAATATATTGTTGGCAACTGACTGGTGGGCAGCATTCAATTTTGAAACTCCCGACTTGATGAAGTTTGCTATCAAGATCCTAAGCCTCACTTGTAGCTCCCAGGCCGTGAGCGAAACTGGAGTGTATTTGAGCATGTAAGTTATTGACGTTTGTGAAATATTAATAATTTCTAACATTTATATTAACATTAGTTTATTTTATTAACTTGCTACATGTCCATTCTTAGAAAAGAGGTAATGTGTTGCACAAAAGACTGAATGTTTTGGTATTCGTCAAGTACAACAGAACATTGCAACATCGTTACTTAATGCAAAATGCAATTGATCCAATTACCGTGTCGGAGATTGATGAGAGTAATGAATGGTTGGTAGGAATCCCGGATGAAGAACGTGTGTTTGATGATGATGATTCGAGATGGAATGATGTTGCAGCAGTTGCAGGAGTTGAGGAACCTGTTAGGAGCACAAGAAAGACATATAGTAAAAATGCAACAACTTCAAAGACTTCTAACACATCAACATCAAGGCATAGTATTTTAGGACTTGTGGATGAGGAGGAAGGTGAATGGCAAGATGTAGGACGGGAGTTGGGTGATAAGGAAAAGAATAAGATGTTGATGGATATGCGTCAGATGATAAACCACAAAGTGACCTAGAGATTGATGATGATTAGTTAGTTAGTGGCCTATATGCCTAATATATTTTGGATATTTTCATGATGTTATTATGTTTTGGACATCAATGTTATTACATTTTCCTGATGTGAAATGATTTCCGGATATTTTGTTTTTTTAAGTTTGGGTGCCTCACTTCAGTGAGGCGGGTGCCTCTCCTAGCACCTCGCGCCTAGGCAGTTTTACAAGCTTGGCGCCTTAGGGCACCTTCTACTTTTTAAGTCACGTAATACACAGATTGGAACAATAAAAAACCACGATGTCTAAGAATTGCGATACCAAAGGGTTTGGAAATAGTAGCTGAAGGAAAGACGACTACATAAAAGTGTAGAAATTTCAAAATCTTGTATTGAGTTAATAGAATAACACCCGCATAAAGCGACCTGAAGCACCCATAAGAAAAAAGAATCTGGTCATTGAGAAAATAAATATAATGGCTTGGGGTGTCTTCGGCATCCAGGGGTCACGGACCGACCATAGAACCCTGTTCAATAAGTGGAACGCATTAGCTGTCCGTTCTCAGG
>JAUEKW010144025.1:0-10573 GCA_032274785.1 Ajuga reptans
TTAGTTTTTAACTTTTTCCATTAGTTTACAATTTCTGTACTTTAGGATAATTCGACATGTGATTGGTACATCAAACTATTTTACTTATTATAGTACAATATTTCATACAAGCCATTTATAATATATTATTAATCATGCATTTTCTTTCATGGTAATACATATTTATATAAATATTTAATAATAAAATAAGCACATAAAATCTGGGTGGACATCTAGTATATCTAAAAGTACAATTAATTAAAAAATCGTTAAAACGAAAATTACAAATAAATGAGGGGTAGTAAATGGTGGAAAAGAAATTTATCGGCAGTGATGATCCTAAAAAACCTAAGAATTGAATTAGTACCCGGCAGGTAGGGTAAGCCCAGAACGTGGCATTAATTGCATTGGCGGCCTATTTATAATCACTTTTGTCTCGATACAAAACGGACATTCTATGGAATATACTCTTTCCCCCATCATGGATACAACCGCCTGCCCATCAAATTTTATCGATATATCCGATTTTATATTTAAAGATTTATTGATTGAGTCAATCAAGATTTAACGTTTCAAAATCTTATAAAACACTCCTTCCATCTCACAAGTCATATTTGATAACTATATAATTTTTTTATTTTTAGTCAACTTAGTTAAAGTACAATCCTTTATAAGTGGATGATTGTAAGATTTATCCTAATAAATTTATTTAACTCATTAATATTCTATTAGCATTAAAGTATTAACAACTTTTATAAGGGTATTAAAGTAACTTCATAGATAACTAACTTTGATTTTCCGAACCTGGCTCTTTTTATGGGATAAAAAATAATTTTAATAAATGACTCTTTTTGTAAGACGAATGGATTATATACGACTGTTGCTAAAATACATACACTTTTCTCCTTTGGATTGAATTTTATCGATATATCTAATTTATGATAACGATTTTAATTTTTTTGAAAGGAATTAAGGATAGTGATTTCTTGATATTTTAAGATCTATTGATTGAACCAAAAATATGTAAGTTCATAAAAGAGAAGAATAAATTAATGAGAAATCAAATTTAAAATGCCATTAATTAACTTTCCCAACGCCCCTATAACCGGATTTCAAATAAATCTTTTTTCCAACATTATCCACCCCCACCCCCACCCCCACCCACACCCACACGCAAACTCTTACTTTAAAAAGGCAAAAAGTATCAACTCCATTCATCCATAATTAGCCGGAAAACCTTCATACTCCATCAATCATGTCTTCTTCTAATCTTCATCTTTCTTCCCCTCTCTCTGAATCGGAGCAACAAGCCCTTATTAAGAAGCTCCAAATCTTCACCATTCAAGGCACAGATAAGCGCGGCCGCCCAATTCTCCTCATCATCGGAAAACTCTTTCCAGGTAAGAACAATTCAAATTGATTTGATTTTCCACTCTTTCTATAATTCAATTTACTCTAATTTTTCTTTATGGTGTAATAGCACGCCTTGTGACGGTTGAATCGCTGAAGAAATTCCTGGAAGACGAGATCTTCCCCAGCTTGGGCACCCGGCCGTTCGCGGCGGTGTACGTGCACACGGCGGTGAACAGGGCGGAGAATTTCCCCGGAATATCCGGTTTGAGATCCATCTACGAGGCGATTCCGGTCAACGTTCGGGAGAATCTGGAGACATTGTATTTCCTGCACCCGGGGATCCAGTCCCGCCTGTTCCTGGCGACGTTCGGCCGCGTTATCTTCTCCGGCGGCGGCGGAGGGTTGTACGGTAAGGTCAAGTACGTCAACAGGTTGGAATTTCTGTGGGACCACATACGTCGGCGGGGGATTGAGATACCGGAGTTTGTGTACGATTTCGATGAGGAGATGGAGTGCCGTTCGACCACCATGGATTATGGGCTGGAGAGTGATCATCCTACGCTTGATTCTACGGTTACTACCTATTCTATGAGGTGTATTGCGTAGTAATTACGATATGGCCCGGGCCGGGCTGGACTTTGCATACCTGTTTTTACTGATTTAGTTGTGTGTGTGTTTTTATCTTAGGTAAGGTAGTGAAATACTAGTATAACGGCAGCTGTTGTAAAGAACAAGAAAAAAAAAAGAAAAAAATAATATTAGAAGTTAGAAGCAGTCAAGCAATGTATATATGTATATATGAGGGAGGGAGAGAGAGTTTGTTTGAGTATTTGCTGGAGAGTTTTGTATTTTGCAAGACCTTTGCTTAAGAATGGAAAACTGCGTGTTGATTTTACAATTTAGGGAACGCAATTTCTTTTATTTTTTTCTTTTCAATTAATTTTTATTTATTTGAAAACAAATGAAAATCGGTAATCCAGTACTCAAAATCTTAAATACAAGTTTGGAAGAAGATGAAATATGGTGGGCAGGGTTACTTTCAGCCTCACAAAGATGGATGTTCAACCCCTGCTGAAACGTCATAAATATTGTATAATCATTTGTCAAACAAGTATAATGGTACAACCTCTAATTAAACATTACATTTAACAACTTCAATATCTTTTTTAATAACCACTACATTCCTCCCTACTGTGTTTTGCCCTTACAGCAGGGGATAAAAAGATAGTCCTCCTTTGATATTTGTCATGACTAATTTCCAATTCCAAGTGCTCCAAAATAATTCAAGGTATAGATAGAAAGTCGTGTATTAAATTTGTTTGTGCAAGTATATACAACGTTTTCCCAATCTATGTAAAATATGAAATGTGACTATTTTAGGGGAGTACAATAACACTTCCAAAATATTTAAGAGAAGTTAAAATATGAAGTAAAAGTTGCTGAATTTTTCGGCATAAGTGGTGTTTGTAATTGATTTTTATTTTAAAAAGTGAATAAAATTAAATTTTGTAGGAAAATCAAAACTATAAGAGAGTGTTTGCCAATACTTTAATTAAGTCATTTTGGACTTTTGGCTAAAAATAATCCATTTTAGATGTTTGCAAAACTTCATTTGGAAGGACTTTTGGGGGTAAAATCTAGAAGCAACTTCCTACATGCTTTTGAGGTAAAAAAATAAAAAAGGCTTTTGGAGATAAAAAAACAATGAATTAAGTATTTTTTTAGCAAACACTAATGCTTTATGTTTTCAAGCAAAATCTCTTATTTTTCAAATACTACCGACTTTTACTACAAATCACTTATTCCACAATCTCTAAAATTAATCAATTTTTAAAAGTGGGAGCATACGCAAACACTGCCTAAGTAGTGTTTAAGAATATAAGTGATTTAGTTAAGATAAAAACTTGTGTATGGCGGTCACACACGTGTGGCAACAAAAGTATTAATTTTTTTTTTTATTGAAAATATCAATTTTATTTGCCAAAGTAACACTTTTCTGCTTTCCTGACTAAAATTATCAATACAAAAGTTTTACTTTTTGTAGCGAAAGTATCACTTTTTTTTTCCTTTTTATAAAAGTAACATACTTTTTTTTTTCCTTTTTGTAAAAGTAACATTTTTTAAAAGTATTAATCTTTTGGATAAAAGTAGCAATTTTATTTGTAAAAGTATAATTTTTCCTTATAAAAATATATGGGCTCCGCATACAGTCATACACAAGATTTACTCGTTAAAATGTATAATTTGGAGAGTTTGCTAAATAATCACCATTATAGCAAAAATAGGTTAAAAAAATATCAAATCAACTTTTACGTATTTACAAAAATACCTAGAATCAAATAAAATTAGTTGAAAGCAGCAGGATACCAGTTACTAAAAATTTGATTTTAATTATTTTCTAAAGTCAGAAGATAATAATTACAAACACTGTAAAAATCAAATATTCTTACAGAAGTGATTTTAACCTCAAGATAATTAGTTGCAAACACCCTTCACATTTTTTTTATTTTAATATTTAGGTTATATCATGGACAATATAGAGTAGAGTGTATGTTACAGCCCAACCTGCCACCCCTAGTGGCCCAACTACTTCGGCCCAACAGGAAATAGACAACCCAGCAACCAGGCCCATTCTCAATCGCAAGGCCCCAACTTGGCTCAGAGACTTTGTTCGCTAAATTGAAGACCACGAGTTGTTTGAGAATATTTCCTTATTTTTCACTTTTATGAATGAGTTGATATTTCCTTGTTTTGTCAGTTTCCGTTATAATATTGTTAGCTGTGAGAGTTGCCCTAAAAGGGAAGTATAAATAGGGACTTGAACTGATTTTTTATTCTCAAGTTTGTTGGTAATGGAACCTTTCTCTTCTTCCTTTCTCTAAATTTCCTCTGAGCTTCTCATCCTTCTCCATCTAGGAGTTCACCCTCACTCTGAGAGGGCTTGTCCTATCAATTGTGCTTTCATTGACCTCCGTTTTTTTTCCCACCATGCCGGAAACAGCCGCCGACCCCGTCATCAAAGCCCTCCAAGATAATTTCGAACAACACACCATCAACATGAATCAAATCCTCAATCAATATCTGGCCAATGTTGAAACTAACCTGGAAGACATCTGCTCCCAAACTCCGCCTGGTTTTCCACCCCCCATCAACAACGCCGGCCCCCTTCCACTACTTTCACCACCTCCTGATACTCCACCGCAACACCAGCACGACCACCAACAATTTCTCCGTTCTATCTGCCTCGATGTCCCAAAATTTGATGGTACGGACACCGAAACCTGGTTCTTCCGTATCGAGGAATTCTTCGAACTCCAATCTACACCCCCAGATCTTCGCCTCAAAATTGTTTCATTCCCCTTAGAGGGTCGGGCTTCCGCTTGGTATCAATGGATGAAGGCCAATATCTGCTAACTACATGGCCGGAATTCCTTCGAAACGTCCGGCACCGCTTTGGCCTTTTCTTTTACGAGAATCCCCAGGGCGCCCTGTCCAAACTCTCCCAGACGTCCACGGTCTCTGATTTCTAGTCTCAGTTTGAAGCCTTGATGCATTGTGTCCAAGGTATTTCGGAACCCCCCTCATTATAAGTTTCTTTATCGCTAGTCTGCGTTTGGATATTTGCCGCAAAATGTTATTCGAGAAACCTACCTCCTTGATGGAAGCATTCTCCCTTGCTAAGGCTTTTGAGGCTCGGGCCGACGAACATAAGTTATCCATTCGGTCTGCCCCACGATGGTCCTTGGGCTCTCATTCGGCCCAATCTCACAACTCCTCATCCCAATTTATCTCTCCTGGCCCATATCCCACTCACTCGTCTCCTCGCTCTAATCTCAGCCCACAAAAATCACACACGGCCCCAGCCCCCCTCGTGAACTCACAGAAACCCCTCCTCCCTGGCCCAAATTTACCAATCCACCGTCTATCCCCCGCTGAACTTCGCGATAAACGTGAACGCGGTCTATGTTACAACTGTGACAAATGATACGCCCCAAACCATAAATGTCGTAGTAAATTCCTCCTACTCCTTGGTAATGATGATGAACCGGATGATGATTTAGAGGGTCCAACAGAGTCACCTCCAAGGGACGATACTATCGAAGGGAATGTATCATGCCTCAATTCATTGGCATGTCACACTAATCCTCGATCTCTTCGACTGTGGGGAACGATTGCCTCCTCTCAACTCCTGGTCTTAATCGATAGCGGCTCAACTCACAACTTCATCAAACCCGCTGTCGCCGAGCAATTGAATCTGAACCTGCAACCTATTCCTCAATTTCGTGTATACGTGGGCATCGGCGATCACTTAATCTACAAATATATGTGTCCGGCAGTCCCGATACTTCTTCAAGGTACCCTGTTTGAAATTGATTTATATGTTCTAGCTATTGAGGGTCCGGATGTGGTCCTCGGTATTCAATGGTTACAATTACTCGGCAAGGTCACCCACGACTACAGTGGTATGACCATGACATTCACTTGGCATTCGAAGCCCGTCTCCCTTAGGGGCGATGTCACGACACCCCCTTCACTCATTTTATTTCACCAGTTACAAGCACTCGCCAACACCGACAACATTTATGCCCTCTATGAAATTCAAGTCTCCCAAACCTCTCCACCCAACGACACCGATCCTACCAACCTCTCATTCCCGTTCGACATCCCTTCTACTATAACCAACATCCTCCTTCAATTCAGCTCCATCTTCTCCAACCCGTCCGATTTACCCCCTTCCCAAGCTGTGGACCACCATATCCATTTACTCCCAAACAGCTCCCCGTCAATGTCCGACCCTATCGATACCCTCATTTTCAGAAATCGGATATAGAACAAATGGTCCGAGAAATGTTGGACCAAGGACTCAATCGCCCTAGCCAAAGCCCATACTCCTCGCCGGTTCTCCTTGTCCAAAAGAAATATGGCACTCTCTAATTTTGTGTTGACTATCGGGCACTCAATGCTATTACTATTAAGGAAAAGTTTCCTATTCCAACTGTTGATGAATTATTGGAAAAATTAGGAGTGCTACGGTCTTTACAAAACTGGATTTGCGCGCCGGATACCATCAAATCCGGATGTTCCACAAAGATATCTACAAAACGGCCTTCCGTATTCATGAGGGTCACTATGAGTTCCTCGTCATGCCCTTCGGGCTTACTAATGCGCCTTCCACATTCCAAGCAGCCATGAACAACCTCCTCCGTCCGTTCCTCCACCACTTTGTGATCGTCTTCTTTGACGACATCTTAATATATAGCCTCTCTTTAAAGGCTCACGAAGGCCATCTTACACAGGTTTTGGAATGTTTACATCGTGCCCAATTTTACATCAAATTATCGAAGTGCTCATTCTGCCGACCTACAATCGAATACCTCGGTCATGTTATTTTGGTCGGCCATGTCCAAGCCGATCCCTCCAAAATAGTTGCCATGACAGAATGGCCTCAACCTCAAAATCAGCGCCAACTCCGCGGATTCTTAGGTCTTATCGGATATTATCGTCGGTTCGTGCAGGGTTACGCCGCCATTATTGCGCCACTCACAAATTTGCTATGCTCCAATGCATTTAAGTGGTCCCCAACGGCCGAAACAACATTCCAAGACCTCAAAGCTGCCATGACCTCGGCCCCCTTCCTTCGTCTGTTGGATTTTTCAGCCGACTTTATCATAGAGGCTGATGCGTGTAACTCGGGAATTAGAGCAGTTCTGATGCAATCGGGAAACCCTCTCTCATTTTTTAGTAAGAAAATTGGCCCTCGTTTGCGAGCTGCGTCCACTTATCTCAAGGAGCTCTACGCAATTGTTGAGGCCATGCAAAAATGGCATCAATACTTGTTGGGTCGTTATTTTGTGATCCGGACGAACCACTACAATATCAAAGAATTATTCCAACAAGTTGTTTACACCCCTGAATAGTAAGTTTATGTCTGAAAGCTCCTGGGCTATCAGTTTCGGGTCGGATACAAACCCGGTGCATCTAACATTATTGCAGACTCCCTCTCCCGTATCCACGAATCCACTCCTGACCACACCCCACTTTCCCATACCTATACTTACTCCTTGGCCAGTCAACCCTCCTCTCAACTCATCTCTCTACTCCATACCGAAAACACCACCCAACTATTCCTCCTCGAGCTCCACAACCGTTTTTGCAACAACGATCTTTCCCCCAACTACACCGTCACAAACGGCCTCCTTCTATTCCGCCAACGATTTGTTATCAGTCCCGACTCACCCCTCAAAATTCAACTCCTCCAGGAATTCCACTCCACTCCACTCCAATCTCAGGTCACACGGGTATCAAACGTACTCTCGTCCGTCTTGCCTCCCTCTTCTATTGGCCCTTCATGCATCGTGATGTTACCACATTTGTCTCCTCCTGTTCCACTTGCCAACAACTTAAATATAGTACGCAGTCCCCACTAGGCTTGCTACAGCCCCTCCCCATACCATCCCTCGTTTGGGATTCTATCTCAATGGATTTCATTACCGGTTTACCTAAATTTAAAGGTTTTTCGGTTGTGTTCGTTGTTGTTGACAGGTTGACAAAATTTGCCCACTTCGGCGCCCTATCGACCGGCTTCACGGCCTCTAAAGTTGCGGACCTTTTTCTCAATATGGTCGTCAAAATCCATGGATTTCCAAGCACAATCATCTCCGAACGGGATCCCATTTTTCTCAGCAATTTTTGGACACGTCTGTTTGAGTTAAGTGTCACATCTCTACTCCATAGCTCCGCTCATCACCCACAAACAGACGGTCAGACAGAGGTAGTCAACCGTGGCCTCGAATTTTACCTCCGCACCTTCGTCCATGAGAAACCATATTGCTAATTTCCGCTCCTCCCTTGGGCCGAGTTCTCTTATAAATCTAGCTACCACCAATGCATCAAGATGACCCCTTTCCATGCCTTGTTTGGTCGTCCACCGCCTATCAGTCCCTACTTCTACATAGGCAGCACAAAGAATCAGGCTCTCGACGATCTTCTCCGTGAGAGGGATGAACTGCTCACCACACTTAAACGGAACCTGTTACATGCCCAAACCCAAATGACCAACCAAGCCAACAAACATCGTTGTGCCATCGAATTCACTGTTAATGACCTAGTTTAGCTCAAGCTTCAACCATATCGTCAATACTCCATCTCTCGTACCTCCTTCAACAAGCTATCTCCCCGCTACTACGGTCCATGCAAAATCCTACAGAAAATCGGCTCCGTCGCTTATAAATTGCAACTTCCCAAAGGCAGTCGTATACACCCCGTCTTCCATGTCTCACTCCTGAAACCTCATCTCGGCCCCCTGGAATTTCTTGAAGCTCCGCTTCCACTCCTCAGCCGAGACAATCACCCTATTGTCCGTCCCCTTGCCGTCTGTGGCGAACCCACAATCTTATCCAATGGTCAGCCGATTCGCCAAATCCTAATCCAGTGGGAAGGCCTCACTCCCAAGGACTCTACCTGGGAACTCAAAGACAGCTTTCCAGAATCTCCTCTCTTTTACACACACATTGAGGACAAAGTACCATTCCAAGGGGGAGGGAATGTTACAGCCCAACCTACCACCCCTAGTGGACCAACTGCTTTGGCCCAACAGGAAATAGACAACCCAGCAACCAGGCCCATTCGCAATCGCAAGGCCCCAACTTGGCTCAGAGACTTTGTTCGCTAAATTGAAGACCACGAGCTGTTTGAGAATATTTCCTTATTTTTCACTTTTATGAATGAATTGATATTTCATTGTTTTGTCAGTTTTCGTTAGAATATTGCCAGCTGTGAGAGTTGCCCTAAAAGGGAAGTATAAATAGGGAATTGAACTGATTTTGTATTCTCAAGTTTGTCGGTAATGGAATCTTTCTCTTCTTCCGTCCTCTAAATTTCCTTTGAGCTTCTCATCTCCTTCTCCATCTAGGAGTTCACCCTCACTCTGAGAGGGCTTGTCCTATCAGTGTATTTAGCAGCCAATAAAATAAGGTGGGCTGTATTTTAGTAGCTTCCCCACTTCTATTTGAAACACTAGGGGTTTGTTTGCTTGGGTTTGAGCACAAACTCGTTGAGGGGGGCTCAAACCCCAGCATGTGTTTGTCTTTAATAGTTGAGGGGGGCTTAACACACACTTTTTATATTCCTCATCTATTTTTCTCAGCAACTTTACTTCAGTCAACAGTGTCACAGCAGGCTTCAGTCCCAACCAAACACACCCTAGTAATTTCTCCCGTGCAGTAATACTTTTAATTTAACAATATTTTAATTAAAATAACTATTTTACAATTTAATTATTTAAAAAATGTATTTTTTTTACTTAATGAGATAAACATTTTGACATTTGGGATTTAACATAAAAAAATTATATGAAGTACCGCACTATTTACTAATTAAATATATATTGTTTTAACAAATGTATGGTTTTAATTAATATAACAAAATATCTATTTTAAAATTGATTCGTTTATTTTCTTATAACTCATATGCACAGTGGTTTATATATTTCTTAACATATATGAACAACCACATAATTCACTTAATTACTGATATTCAAATAACGTATAATTCATGAAGAAAAATATATTATAAAGTAGCAAATAAAAATAAAATGAATCATCTTATTAGAAAATTAGTTTTTCTTTCCTATTTGAATATTCCATTTTCTATTAAAATAATTAGTTTATTTTTTCTTTTTTTATAATTTATCACGTTGTAACTTATATTTGTATAGCTTACAGATTTTCTATAAACTTAACATTAAAAATCATATAAAATAAACTAATGAATTGAATTGAAAAAAATTAAAAGCATTCAACAATCTTGTTATGAGGAATGCATTTTCTTTACATTTCAAATTCAATATAAGTAGTCAACCTACCAAAAAGATTCAAATATAACCCAAATGAAAAATAAATGAACGATTATATTTTTCGAAAATATGATATTGTTTTAATATGTGCAATGTAGATGTTAAATTAAGGAAAGTGAAAGGAAGATTAATTTTATATATTATTGGTCAAAAAATCGATTAGAAATGAAAAGTTATGACGCAGACTATTATTCACAGGGGAAAATTTTATTTTTAGTCCTGTAACTTAGGCTAGTTCAGAAAAAGTCCTATATCTTGCATAATTTCAATTTTAGTCCTGTAAGTTTTGAAAAATGGCCAATTTAAGGATAAATTCCGCCGAAGGTCATTAATTTTGCCGGAGTTGTTTACGTTGAGTTTCTGGTAAGGATAATTGAGCATATTATG
>JAUEKW010144044.1:0-10572 GCA_032274785.1 Ajuga reptans
TTCGATTGATACCTTTTCGCAAAAGAGTAATACTTTTTCGAGAAAAACTAATACCTTTTTGAAAATCGAATTTGGGTAACCCATTGCACCTAAAAAGATCCATGCAATAGGGGCACATAAGTGTTACTCTTTATTTAATATACATGAAAATTCTTACAATATCCTTATTAAATATACAACGGTAATATTAATGTATCGTTTAATAGAAAACTATTAAGAAATTAAACATTTGATACATTTTTAATAAGGAAAGTTGACTATCTCTTTTAGATATTTATTGAAGAAAAATCTGATTTAACACATCTAAGTATATTATATCAATGGCTAAGATTTTTCAATTAATGTTGCGGTCTACCCAATTCAATATTGTCTCTTAAATGAGCGTGTCTTACGTGTGGCGGTCACACGGTGTGACGAATTATGACGAAAAATAATTTTATATAAAAGGTGATACTTTTGTCCAAAACAGTGATATTTTTATCCAAAAATATGATACTTTAAAAATACTGATACTTTTACAAATAAAGGTGAAACTTTCGGTACAAAAAATAATTTTTTTTTGTGTAAAAAAAGTTATACTTTTATTTAATAACAGTGTCAATTTTACTACAAAAAATGATATTTTTTCCATCACACGACCGTCACACAATGTGACGGTCTCACGCAAATTTTTGTCCTCTTAAATTTGTAGCCTATTTTGAAATTGTTTGGGTATGGGATGAATATTTATTTCTTGAGGGAATGAGTTGAATATTTTAAATTCTATGTGACAATTTATCTTGGAGTGACTCTTGCGTGTGGCGGTCACACGGTGTGACGGTGTGTGACGGAATACACTTTTATAGAAAACAGTGATACTTTTGTCTAAAAATGTGATACTTTAAAAAATACTGATACTTTTACAAATAAAGGTGATACTTTTGGTACAAAAATTAATACTTTTGTACAAAAAAAGTGATACTTTTATTTAATAATAGTGACTTTCGGTACAAAAATTAATATTTTTGTCTAAAAAATATGATATTTTTATTTAATAATAGTGATATTTTTATTAAAAAAAATATATATTTTTTTTTCGTCACACGGTCGTCATACAGTGTGACGGTCTCACGGAAGTGTATGTTTATCTTGAGGATGAATTTAGTGGGCTAATGGAATGGATTCGTTGGGCTCAATCATTTAGGCCCACTCATGCGGCCCAATATACTAAACTTTCCCCCTTTAGCCGCGGCCCGCGGGTGCTAACTGCTAACAACATTTTGTATTTATTATTTTGAGAGTACAAGAGTTTACGAATTACAACCATAATGATTAGGTCCGATTATATTTCAATTAATTTAAATATCTCTTTTACCTTAAATGGTTGATTAATAAAGATGTTTTTTTTCCTTCTTTTTTCTTAAAAAAGAAAAAAAGAAGACAGCCTGTTGAGAAAATGAAGTGTTACTGGAAAGTGTTTCAACACTTTCTGTAACACACCATTTCTGTATGTAATTGTGATTTTGCCTTACTGATCTTTTTTCGTTTTTTATTATTTTAATTTAAGTATTTTATAATTATATTGTTAGTTTTTATTAATTATAATCATGGGGAAGTTATTTCTAGTGGGATAAGATCATGGGAAGTTATATTTCAAATGTAACTTCTTTATCCAATGATCTTAACCGCCATCTTTCCCTCTTTCTTTCTCCATACATTGTAACTGTTTTGCAGACCTATAAATACAAGTTATCACGAAGATAAAAGGGGGACATCTCTTCTATGTTCCTGCGACTAGTCTGAGTGACACAACACCTGCAAAACACACCATCAACAGCACACACACACTGCTACTTTTGGATCTTTTGTGTGTGTGTGTGTATAGTTTTAGGAATTAGATCAGTGATGATTTTTCTCTTCATCTTGATCTATGTTATTTGGGATGTAATCGGCAATGTACTTGTTTTGTTGAGTAATAAAGTTTGGCTCAAGCTTTTGAATTGCTTGAAGATTAAACTTATTTCGTTTGTTCTGTGTTTCTCTTTTTATTGTGTTTTTTGGTTCCGCTGATGTTTATTTACTCCGCTCTTTTCTGCACAAACGAACCCAAGTGTTCCTGCACGTACTGCAACACCTTGTGCGACACTTGGGGTTCCGCCCGGATCAGGTTCTAACATCGCCTATCAATGTTTTTTTATCATATTCAGATATGCAAATCTTATGAAGTTTTATAAATTTAATTGATGATAAACTTTCTCCTCAATCCCGAGGCAGGTAGTAAACTTATGGAGCCTTTTTCAAACAAAAAAAAACAACTACTGCATTAGATTAATATTTTTACCGCAAAAACAAAAAAGTTACTTTTTAAATTATCTTAAAATATATTTATTTTCTTGAAAAATAATTATATTTCCTTGAGAGTAACACCTCGATGCGTGTCCGAACACAAATATATTAGTTTTTTTTAGTTTAGTAGTACTTTTTTAGGTTTATTTGAATTAGGTTGACCGGTTACATAAACTTAGCAAAAAACCGTATTGCTGTTTTTAATTATTTACAATTGTGATCGCATGATTGTAGAAAAATCAAGGTCAAAGGAGGTATATTGCAATTGCATGGTGCTCCGAAAAACCTAGAAGTAAATTAAAAAGATTGGGTTCGTCCAATATAGATCGGTTTCTCTATTATGTATGGTATTTCATTAGCTTTACGTGTTAATACATAATGTCATTAATGATATATGTAGCAATCTGATGATTATTTTGGAATTCAAAATGGAACACCGTCTAAAATAGATGATTCCATTTCCGTCCCATTATTCTTATCTTCCCCAGTCATAAGAAAGGCACCTACTTAGCTTCTTCCGTTATTATATATAATCGGCAGCCCATCTTCACTTTTCCTTCCCTTCTCTCTCTCTCTCTCTCTAACACATTCTTAAGAGCTAAGCAAGTAAAGAATTAATGGAAGGGGAAAGAAGAGTCTCGAAGAACACCAATCCAGCGTTTGGTTTCAGTGATAATAATATGAAGAAAAGCGAATCAGAATTAGCTCTGGAGGAGCTTTTCGCCTCTGATTACATCCATTTTCCTTTCAAAAATTCGGTTAGTAATAATTCCATAATTATACTAAACTTTTTTTTTTCCCTTTTCTTGTTTAAATTATAGTAACATAATAAAGCATTTGCATATCCTTTGTTTATTTCGATAGTTGAATATTTCATCAATATTTTTTGTTACATAGGCATTTAACCTGGCGAAGTTTGAAGCAATTTATGTTCTCAATTATATATTGTTGTATACTACCTCCGTTTTTTAAATGTAGTTTTAGCAAATTATAAGAAATAGATAAAATAGCAAATAAGTCATCAACTAGTTTTTTCTCTCCCCTGAAATATATAAAAAGTTTAAAAGAATAAATATTTATAAACATTTCAATAATCAATTGTACGTCTAATATCTATATCAGGGTGCTTAATGGTTTACAATGTGCCCTAATTGATCTTCAGATGTTAATATTATTTTATACGAATCAAAAGATAATTTCATTAATTATTTAAAGCTATGATAATTAAAAGGACTCCACTCCATGAGTTAAATTCGGCTCATATGTCATCATGAATATCAACTAATTCTTGCCTGCACGGTTGGTTAGTACGGTATCTGACTGAAAAATCTACAATTTATTTTATAGTAAAGTACAATTAATCTTCATTTACCTATCAAATCAACAGTGGAATGTTATCCAACTGGGCAGATAAAAGTTTTCTATGAATTTCTGATTCCCGTTTCACTTTATACTCCGCAAATTTGCATACTAGTCCAGTCGCCGTGTAAGCAACACGTGCTTTATAAAGAAAATAAATAAAACAAGAGTAACACTTATATGCCCCTAGTGCATGAATTTTCTTAGGTGCAACGGGTTGACCCAAATTCGATTTTTTAAAAGGTATTAGTTTTTCTCGAAAAAATATTATTTTTTTGCGAAAATGTATAAATCGCTATAAAATTGATATACTCGAATGGACTTCAATTTTTTTATATTTTTTTTATTTAGCGCCTTTTTTAGGTACGCTCAATAAGGTGACGAAAAAGTATCACTTAATTGGTTAAAAGTATTTTTTTTTAATAAAAGTATCAATCAAAAGTTATATTTTCATTCATAATTTTTTTGCCAATTATGTGATACTTTTTGGCAGAACAGTAATATTGTTTTGACCGGGAAATTATCATACCCGTTACATATAAAAAGATTCATACAATTGGGCATATAAGTTTTTGCCATAAAACAAAATTTTGTAAACGAACTCCAAGAAAATATTATTTCTATGGCAAAAACTTATATGCCCCCGTTGCATGGATCTTTTTATATGCAACGGGTAAGGTAATTCTACACGATCAAAAAGGTATTACTTTTATGCCAAAAGGTATTACTTAATTGGCAAAAAGTATTACTTGTTTTAATATGAAATTATAACTTTGGATAGATACTTTTATTAAAAACAGTAATATTTTTTCGATTGATACCTTTTTGCAAAAAAGTCATACTTTTTAGAGAAAAACTAATACCTTTTTGAAAATCGGATTTGGGTCAATCCGTTGTATATAAAAAGATCCATGCAATGGGGGCACATAAGTATTACTCTATTTCTATTACCTTTCCCGTTTTTGGATATTGCAACATGAAACCTAAAGTATTTAAGGAAAGTGTGACTCTAGAACGCTTAATAAGAGATGATTTACACGAAACTGATGCATATTTGACAGCTCAATCTTTTGTTTGAATTTCTTTTGAGGTATTAATATATTTTGTATTTTTTAAATCTTGATTTAATTTTTTTTTCTAAATTTTCCATATTTGACACGTTCCTAATGTTTTCTTTTTTAGTAAGTTTATATCCTACCGTCATCAGCAAATATCAAGAAGTCGGTAAAATTAAAATTTAATACTATATATTTATACATAAATAGATACAGTGTTAAGGAAATGACTAAACTGTACTCCCTCAATTCATTAAAAAAAACATTTTAGACTTTGGCGTAGAAATTAAGAAACTATGGGATGAACAAAAATACCCCTACAAAATATATTCTTATAATATTAAATTTCATTTTTTTCTCTAATAAATCTTTCATTACCATAAATATACCAATAGAGAGGAGTGGAGAACACATAATTTAGATAATGATAATATTATGAGATTTGTAGGTAGATTTGTTTAGATTACCTAAGGACAATTTTGGAAGAAAGAGGAAAATTTACTAGAATGACTTACTTTTATTAAAATAATAATTTTTCTAAAATGACTTTCTGTTGTAAACGAAATGAGTATTAGTATATCTATAGTCTATGGCTTCATTATTTTAGAAAACAAATGTAATTAAATTCTTTATATATTGTTTGATTGTAGCTGGGGAAGATTGAGGTACTGTTGACTGGGGTAAATAAATTGGGGTAAATAGAGATAGAAGAGAGAACCCTGTCTTTTCAATTACAAATGTGAAATTATAAATGTGAGAGGAAAGTCAAAAAACACGCCCATAACCTATGGTTAACACACTTTGGCGCATAAAGTTTTTTTTTTTTTTTTACACGCGGACTCACCAGGTGTAGGTGATGCGACTCTTTTCTCCCTCGAGCCAACTGTTTCCTTTTTACAATCCAAATTTCTCATTTTTCCTCTCCGGGTTTGGTTTCAAAATGATAGAGGACTTGATTTACTTACTTGTGCTTGTGTACATGTTTAATTTTCTTCTCTGTATGTTGTAGCCCATTGAGTTAGCTTTCCAATGCAACTGGTTTCACCTGAAAATCTTATCCGTAACTGCTAACCTACCCCAATCAAATAATACCTCCAATATTGTCCATGTCAAATATCACCACGTTATCCCCAACGTTAACTAGCTGGGGGCAATTCTAATCAAATATAACCAGAGTGTAATTCCTCCATTAATCCTAACATGGAAGTAAGTATATTGATCTATTTGAGTCAAATAAGTTAAAAGTAAGTAAAGCTTTAGCTTTAACAAAGTAAATGCTTTACAAGTTGGTTTGGCACTTGGAAAGCACTGCTGATTTCCACATAAGCTACAGCACACAAAGTTGCATAAACACACAGTACATCGCATTCCAAATAGTAAATAAAAATTTAAAAAGATAATAAAGAAGAATCACATAAAGGTTGTAGACGCAGACCTTTGTCTTTCTCCAGTAACTTCCAAACCAAGGACCGCTTTTGTTGGAATAGAAGGTGGAACGTAGATTGAAATACAAGATCTCATGACTCTTCTATTCGGGGCGATTATGTTATTTTTCTTTTATTATATTAATCGGACAAATATTGATTAACACTTATATGTCATGCATAAATCTAAATTCATATAATGGGTTGACCCGATCAACTGGGCTTCAAATTCGCTCAATTTAGAAAAAGGCATACAACATCTACAACAAGTATGTGACAAGATACCTTTCCAGATGAAGAAATACTTTTTGAAAACATGTAATTTTTTTTTTCAGAAAACTTAATAATCATGAGTTTTTTTTTTAAAAATAAATAAATTGTGTGTTCTTATAAAGTTCATATAAATTTTCAATATCAAAATTTATATAAATTCTCCATTTACAAATTACAACCCATAAATTGTATTAAACAATTTACTCAGATTACTTTAAAAGCATTACTTCCGAAAAATGTAATACGTTTTTACAATCAAATATCAAATGGGGACTGTCTTTCTGAAACATCTAAAAAAAATATCTTTATAAAATGGAGAGAGTATTATATCTCTGATTTTTATATCATTAATACATTTCACGTATGTAAATGGTGTTACAATCTAGTTAATTAATTCAAAATTTATATAAATCTCACATTTATATGTACATATAATATATATATATATACTTTTATCTTGCCTTAGATTTGAACAGGGTTTCCTTGGTGGAAATGTTTTGTCTCCCCTTGTAGGAGTGTTTGTTCTTCTTTTTAGAGGGTTTGGACCCCGACACCCGAAAGGACCCTTTCGGGATTGTCGTTCGGGGCTCCCATTCTATTTGAATTACCCAGGTAGTTCAAGTTGAGTATTTGGCCAGTTGGTCACCTGATTTTTTTTTTAGTTGAATGAAATATCTATAGTTTGAAAAAAAAAAATATAATATGTATATCCCGAAAATGTCCCCACTTGACCCATGGAATTTCAGGAAATTGTGCAAGAAATTTCAAGCACTACATCGTTTGCGGACAAGCCATCCCCATTACAAAATTTATACCCTAACCAGCCAAAGGTTTCAGCAACGATCTGTTCTCAATCATCAATATCCGGTAAGTTCAATGTCATCGATCGCTTGATCGTATTATTAGTTGTCTGCCCGTGCGATGCACGTATATCTATCTATCAATTTTGATGGTAAATTCGACAGTTGGAGGTAGCAGTGGTTCGTCACGTGATCAATCAGATGAAGAAGACCTGGATATGGAAACTGGTTACTGTGAGCAGTCCGCTAATCCCACTACTGATATCAAACGAATCAAAAGGTACACAAAATTGCAAAATTTATCCTCTAACTTAGATAGAGTAGTTCTAAGATTTTTTTTTTATATAATTCCGTTCCTTATTTTATTAATTACTCGAATTTTGGTCTTTTTTTAGTTGGAACTTAAAATTTTCACCAAATAATTATACGTCACCTTATATAACTGCGTTAAATTGAGAATTTTGATTTTTCCAGTCAATATAGGGCCCTTATAGCCAATTTTTGTGTGTACTTGATGTGATATCAGATATCCTCATCATTTATTACACTAAAGAAATGAAAATGAACAAATTGGTATGGTCTTGTCAGGCATACATACAATTGTTTAGCAGGAATTTATAATTTCGCTCAAAAAGAAGGACCAAATTTCGAGCAATTAAACAGAATTGTAAAACTAAAAAGATAAATAACTAATTATAATTATATATGGGGAAAATTTTATTTTTAATCATGTAACTTAGGGCTAGTCCAGAAAAAAGTTCTTTATCTTGTATAATTTTAATTTTAGTCCTGTAAATTTTGAAAAATGTCCAATTTAAGGACAAATTTCGTCGAAGGTCACTAATTTCGCCGAAGTTGTTGACGTTGAGGTTCTGGTAAGGATAATCGAGCAGATTATGGTTGAAAACTCTGATTTCGTTGCGTGATTTGTCCTCAAATTGGTGACCTAGGTACATAATTATGGTTCTGGTAAAGATAAATTGATTAGATTATGGCTGAAAACTCCGATTTTGTTGCGTGATTAGTCCTCAAATTAGTGACCTAGGTACAAATGTAGCCGGATGTCACTAAATTCGCGCCACGTCAGCAACTACGGCGAAATTAGTGACATTCGGCGGAATTTGTCCTTAAATTGGACATATTTCGAAACTTACAAAACTAAAATTGAAATTACGCAAGATACATGACTTTTTCTGACTCGCCCTAAGTTACAGGACTAAAAAAGATATTTTCTCTTATTTATTACACTAAAGAAATGAAAATGAACAATTTGGTATGGTCTTGTGAGGCATACATACAATTGTTTAGCAGGAATTTATGAATTTCGCTAAAAAAGAAGGACCAAATTTCGAGCAATTAAAAAGATACATGCAGGAATTGTAGCAATTGAAAAAGAAGAAGCTAATATTATTAATTATATATGTGATATATAAAACAGGATGGTTTCAAACAGGGAGTCTGCTCGACGCTCAAGAAGAAGAAAGCAAGCACATTTAGCAGATCTAGAACTACAGGTCATTTTATATCTTACATTTTGCATTTGCAATTTTTTTTTCTATATTTAGGAAGAATTTTTTTAAATATATATTTTAAATACAGGTTGAACAATTAAGGGGGGAGAATGCAAACTTGTTCAAACAGCTTGGTGATGCTTCTCATCAATTCAAAGATGCTGCAACAAATCATCGTGTCCTTAAATCTGATGTCGAAGCTCTCAGAGCTAAGGTAACTAATTCTTACCGGAAAAATAAAATGCAAAATTGGTCATGTAATTTACGGGTGGTTTCAAAACTAGTCTTTATCGTTTTAGTTAATCGATTTTATATTGTTGCTATTTCCGTCAGAATTTGAAATTCTTGCATGTGCACTGTATATATATGCATGACCTCGTCAAATTAGTGATTTTACATTTTACGGGTGAATTTGTGGTTCCATGGTCAATTTAGGTTTGCGTTTGATGTCCTTTTGAGTTTTAAAGTAGCGCGTTTACCTCATCTACAATATTGGGGAAATGAGAAATCTTAATTTAACGGGGTCATGTGAGGTGTACATGCAATTATCAGGTGATGACTTCAAATTTCAGCTAGAAAATTAGTGATCAAATTTGAGCAATTAAAAGAGTAAAAAGATGAAATTATAACTACCCATAATAATTAATTTTGCAATCTTCACATTTATAATAATGGGAGATGATACAAAATAGCCTTTGGTGTAACTTTTAGTATAATTTTGCCACTTTTGGATAATTTTAGCCTTTTTCGTGGCAAATAATTTTTATTTGCCACGAAAAAGACTAAAATTATCTAAAAGTTACAAGAAGACTAAAATTATACTAAAAGTTACACCAAATGCTATTTTGGCCTATTTTCACTATAATAATCCATCTATTTCCTTCCACATTGTACTATTAATAGTAACTTAATGACCACTAATATATAAACTCAGCTAGAACACAGTTCGGATCCTCTATTTCAATTTAGGTGTGGCAATCATGTCCTACACATAAAACTACTTCATTTTGAGAAGTCCGTAGAATAATAAATTTTCAAGTCTGGATCAAAACGAACACGATCCAGAGTTGGGTCAGAGAATCTGAAGTGGCTAGAACAAACCTAGGCAACTGCTAACAAAGTTTTTGTAAAATTAATTAGGTGAAATTAGCTGAAGATTTGGTTGCTCGCGGGTCGTTGACCTCGAGTTTGAGCCACCTTATTCAGAACTATCTGAGCACACCACAAGAGTACATGAATAGTCGTATGGACAATGTTTCTCCATTGATATCAGACGAAAACTCTCCGTATTCTGGAGTGACGGAGTCAAGCATTGCACTAGAAAGCGCAGCAGAAACCTTCAATAGTATGCCATGGACCAACTGGGATTCTCATGTTTCCAAGTGAACTTTTTTAATTACTTTTCTTTCATCGTTGTGTAATCTCTTCTTGTGTGATTTTCTGTTTTTTTTTAGTACCTTGTGTTGATGAACTTTAAATTTACCACTAGTTGAGTTTCTATGATCTTGTATTGGACTAATCAGATTTGATATATACTGTAAATTGTGTGTTTTATATTTTAATTCAATGCTTTTAGTAAATCATATCTTACTATATAATATAATGGGAAAAATCAATTTTTAATCCTGTATGTTAGGCCTTGTCTAGAAAAAGTCATCTATGTTACATAATTTCAATTTTAGTCATGTATGTTCCAAAAAGTGTCCAATTTAAGGACACTGCCCATCTTCGATCACTAATTTCGCCGAATTTTGTCGCGTGACACGCACGTGACCATATAATTTGGGGCTTTCCGGCGATTATGCTTATGTGTCAAATATGGCTC
>JAUEKW010144055.1:370-10572 GCA_032274785.1 Ajuga reptans
AACATTCTAAAAGAAATTAAATAAACAAAAACGATAAAACCCGGAATCGTCTTGAATCTTGATCTTCTCCTCATGTTTCTTGCTCTCCACTCCAAGCCTCCAAGCTCTCAATATGATCCAAAAAGTCCTTATTTTCGGACTAGAGAAGTTTATTTACAGTTTTGGGATGAATTAGGGTGAAAACGGGCAGAATTTAGCGCAGAAATCATAAAAATACGTAAGCCCATCTTCCCACTCGGCCGAGTGACATTGATGCACTTGGCCGAGTGGAATGCCTTGCCCAAATTTGCTCCTTTTATGAACTACTCACTCGGCCGAGTGCTATTGATGCACTCGGCCGAGTCCGTCAATTTTCTCGTCACTCAATCGAGTGAGCTCCATGCACTCGGCCGAGTGACAGCTTCAACTTTTTCCTTCGTATTAGTCCTCCTACTCGACCGAGTGGGTCTTTTGGTACCGATTTCTCAAAACGTTGTCATTTCACCACTTTCCTTGCTCATGTGTTTTCCGACTTTGTCTGAAGGGACTTTTGGCCTAAAAACTATGTAATTGACTACAAAACAAGCATATACATGTCATACGACATAATATAATGAATTTAAGCATAAACCGACCAATAATGTATGCAAATGCTATAAAATACTCGTCTAAATTGACCTAATTGCATGCATACACAACGTGTATCAATTACTCAGTCATATCACCTGAGTGAATTTGCCTAATTCCAAATTCAAATATTGAAGCAAAATTATTAAAAAGGTTGGCTCTTGGAATAATAGAAGCAAGCAAGAGAAGGTGCATATATTTCATCATAGGATTCTTAAAGTTAAGGAGCAGACTTTCATTGGCTATGAGGAAACTCACTGGATCAAATACTTTAGGAAAAAAGTGCAAGAATGATGGTATGTATGATTGTCTTTTAAAAACTATTTCGTTTACATTAAAAGTGGATATTTAATCAATATGTTTAATTGTGTGTGTGGTTTTCACTTAGGCAATTAGTTTGAGTATATGTAAATGAATGTAGTATTTACTTATCTGTATATGTTATATGGAGAAACATAGATGCTCTTTCTGTGAAAATGGATGCTAGATACTTGCACTCAATAGGTAGCCTAAAACAATATATTGCAGAAGTTAGACATCGAAATTGAATAATGGATAACAAATTTACCGAACTGAATATGTATGCTGAAACAATATGTTAATTGAACTCAGCGAGAAGCATAATTACAAATCTGAATGAATAACTACTGATTTGGTTATCCATTTCATTTTTTTATTAGTAAAAAATCTAACAATATTATGAAATTTTATAATTTTCTAATAGATGATTACTATTTTTTACAAATAACTGTTATTTTAGATATTAGGAAAGGAATTATAAGAATAGGACTACCTCATGTAAAACAACCTCATTGAATCAGTAAATATAGATAATGTATATAATATTAGGAAAAGATGGGCAATGGGCACTAAAAATGGTATACCTCATGTGGACTGTTTGTAAGCAGGTTAGTACTTGCACATGAATAAAACTCAGATAAATGGGATTGCAACATATCTTTATAAAATCTGACAACAATCTCATTATAATCATCATTGTTTTCTTTCTTTCTCATGCTTGCTATGGATTTATCCTCATGAGACACATAAACATAACGCGCACATTTAATGTTACAAATCAATAGAAATACGTTAGAATATGTCCCTTTAACCAATAAACATAGGCTAAACATCAACTGTAACCCATACATGAGACTGTAACAATCATTTATTTCATAAAGTTGCAGAATTCTGGAAAAAACTATGAAATTGTGTAATTTTCTCATATTTAGATGATTAATATTTTGCGGAGACAGTAGTTATACAAAATTCATATAATATTAGGACAAAAATGGGCAGACAGGCAATAAGAAGGGTATACCTCATGTATAGTATTTGTGAGCAGCTTAGTTGTTGCACACGAATACAACTCAGATAAATGGGATTGCGATATATCTTCAGAAAATCTAACAGCAATCTCATTATAAACATCATTGTTGTCTTTATTTTTCTGCTTGCTATGGATTTGTCCTCATGAGGCACAGAAGCATAACACGCACATTTCATGTTACAAATCAATAGAAACAAGTTAGAATATGAATCTTTAACCAATAAAAAGAGATACTGAACATGAACTGTAACCTGTACAGACACAGTAAAGAGTAATAATAACCATGAACCCATGAGACACAGTTTCGTATTTCTTATATCAACTTACAAAAGAATTAAAATTAGTCACAAAAAAAAGAAACATAATATATCTCTGCATGTCCAAAGATAATGAACAATTTACTATAAAATTAATATAATTTGTGATATTTTTAGGAAAAATTGAAGATGTGTTTAGTTTTATTACCTATTAGCACTAATCGCCTGTAAATCACCCCCAACCCCACTTCGATGAAGGAGAATGGTACGAACAATGTATAGATCTTAGTAGATCATGACTGAAACTGAATGGATCTGGTCGTTAGTGGGTCGAATAACCTAATATTGATGAAATTAGTCATAGGGATCATAGATGTAATGAAATCAGCCCTAAATAATGAGATTTTACACCAGCTTGAACCCAGACCAACAAATCTACGTTGATCAGATCCTGGGTAAAATTGGGCGAGGTGTTTAACCCAAATCTCAGAAATATTTCTTCATTGATTTAGGCACTATTGGACTCGAACTGATAAAGTCAATGAAGATATTTGAACATAGCATAGGATTTGGGAGCTGCTAAAAATTGATGAAATTAGGCATCTCGATCGTAGATTTAACCAAAACGGAAGGAAAAGAAGAGATTCTTTTTTAGTTTGATCACAGACCAACATTAGATTGGGCAAGCATTAGATTAGAACTAATGAAGTAGACGAAGATATTTCAACAAATGTTAGGTTTTTTCAGCTTCTGGAAATGGCGAAATGGGGATAGTGGAGTTGGACAATTGTGGAGAGAATTTGATGAGTCAGCAGATGGGTAGCGTAGAAGAGAGGCTTATCTGCAGTGGTAGTGGAGACTAGATAGGTTATAGAAAAAACTGTTGATATTAATTTTCTGTAAAATATCAAAAGTTATTATACAATATAAAACAATCATAATAATATAACTAATAATATAAGATTCTAGAATCATTGTGTCTAAGTAAGTCTAAATTTATTTTATTAGCAATAAATTATCTTTTATCTTATCCGGATAGTAAGTACATGAACAATATCTAATTTCTAGAAGTTTGTCTTTTTTTAATACAGATATTTTTTCTAGTAGTCACACTATAAAATAATGAGTGTATTGAACTACTGTGATTTTTTATTTAATGGTTAGATGGTTGTTCTATACTTAATTTAATGTGATATTTGATTGAATGTAACGATGTTCATAAGCTATCACCAAATTATTGTAGAAGCAATATACTAATGCTAATTGTTGCTCTTCTATTTAAGTGAAAATCTTTTCTATTTTTAATTGCAAATAACAATGTTCTTATTTTTATTTTAAAAATAAAAGGAGAACACAACCCAGTTAGGCAAAACGACGATGTGTTCTTATACCGATAATAGCTGGAGAACTTTTAGATATGATATTGGTTCGAGTGAAGGGGCTAGCTCATCATTGAGGTCCTCTAAGTTAAATCACCAACGGTGATATAGTAATTTTGCATGGTTGTTTGTTTGAATTCATTTTAACTAAATGTTAATTTATTAATTCATTTTATCTACTTCTTGAAATCCGTATGTACTAATGGTGTGTCGATGAAGACCTCACAGTTTACACTAAATAGAAATGTTGTATATAAAAAGGTTCGGGACAAAGTCATGATGCCTTCTATTAATGAAGTAATCGATCTAACAAGTGATTGCAAAATGGAGTCATGTGCACGTGGCTTGCCTGTATGCACAACACTACATGCTCAAAATCCAAGATGTCATAAGGAGCAGGTGTTTACTAATTCAAGTACGGTACCATGTAATCCTACACTTGAGGGCATAGCTGATTCGTGTAATCCCAATTTGTTAAATCAGGAGTTGCAAATCACTAAGAAATTCGTAAAAAACGTAAGCCATCTGCCAAAATATAACATATAAGAGGTTTTCTCTTTAGTTATAAAAATAAGTTCACATTTTTTTATTGATTGTTTGTATATCCTTTTTCCATGTATTATTTATAGTTATAATTAATATTTTTACAGCAAGAAGGAGAAGGGCTCATAATGATCATCCAGCTCCAGTAGGTAATAATATCATGCAATCTTCTATGTTTATATTTGTTTGAATATAGTTTTTTAATTTCATAAAAGAAATTAGAAATAAAAAATCACTAACTGAACTATAAATCTAATTGATCATATGTTATTGAATAACTAGATTACTGGGACATTGATGATATGACATACAACTGTCAGCATTGCGGTGCAATATTCTGGTTCGATGAGAAGTTGAGCTCATATTCATTATGTTGCACCAGTGGGAAAATTCAACTTCCCTTATAAAAACCACCACCACCTCTTTTACGTAAATTAGTCTATGGCACGTCTGCGAAGAGCAAACATTATGTGGAAAATATGAGGTCCTACAACAACATGTTCTCTTTTACATCTATGGGTGGGAAGATAGATAAGACTATGAATACAGGAAATTGTCCACCTGTGTTCCAGTTACATGGACAAAATTATCATTTGATAGGAAGTCTCATTCCTATGGAGAGTACAACACAAAAATTTGCTCAGCTCTACATTTATGATACGGAGAATGAAATTCAAAATAGAACTGGTGCAATTAGGTATGTATCTGGTCATCGTTACTCTTCCAAATTACATGTGAAATTATAAATGTTCATTGTAAATTATCATATTGTCTGAATGCAGAAAAAATTCTGAAATAAATATTCTGAACTGGTGGTAGATTTAAAGGTCATGTTGGGTGAAAATAATGTGCTGGTAAAATCATTCAGAATGGCTGGAAAAAAATGGAAAAGGAATGTCGTGTTGATGTTAGAAGAAAGTTGTGCAATGAAAGAAATCATGATAAGAAGAGGTACAATATGCATGCAGTTCGGAATCGGCTGCATTGTTGGTTGGAGACATCATAGTAGAGTCTCAGAGTGGTTCACTTAAACGAATAAATGAGATGCATGCTTCATACTTGGCGCTTCGATACCCATTATTATTCCATATGGTGAAGATGGTTACAGTGAGAATATTCCATTTGATGAGGGAAGAGAGTCCAGTGGAGGAGGACGTAAAAAGCTTAGCATGAGGGAATATGTTGTATTTCGTTTGCAGGAGAGAACATCCGAACGAACCATTATTTTAAATAGCCGAAGACTGAGTCAATAAGTTGTTGTTGATATCTAACAATAATTGAGTCAATCAGTTTTTTTTACATTGACGCATATTTGATTACGCAGTATATGTGCCTATAGCGCCTCTACAGTGCACCAAAATGGGTCTTTAAAGACGATTAAGTATTTATGTTGGATATGGATTTCCAACTATTACCTGCAATTTGAAACATTTGATAGACGAGAGTTGTTAACCGCTAGATTCGCGGATTGTCACTTTAATTAGACAGTCTTCCCTTCGTTAGGGGGAGATAAGAAAAAGAATTTTCTAATGGAACGACATGAAGTTTTTCCCAATATGTCTCATTAGATCCCCACACTTCATAATGCAAAAGTGAAGTAAAACGAATATGGATCTTCAAAGTATAGAAAATTTGATTGCTGATGTATTTGCCAAAATCACTTAAGTGACAAGATCATATATACCAGCTGCAAATATGTCTGTAAGGTTAAAAGTCCCCTTTTATGGGCACAACACCGCAGATAAAGGTGTTGCAATCACACTTAGTGGAGGTGTGGTTGAGGCCGTGGCTCCAAAAAAGAAATGGAAAATGCCACGTGCTTCGATAAACACCTGTCCAAGGAAGGCGGCAGGTATGCCACAACTAAATTTAATCATCAATGAAAAGATTTACTCTCACGAAATTATCTCTGATCAACTATGTCCATGAACCATTACTGGAGGACGCTCCGAAATTTGATATGATTCCAGAGAACAAATAATCTGAATAGATTATGAGAGTGCATATGAGATGATGGAAATATTTTCCATATTGATGATATTGTTGCTCAAAGAATTATAGAGCACGATGAAATCGAACCACGCTTTGTTGCAGCATGTGGTCACAACATATCTCTTTGGGGATCTTGTTACCGAGATATGTGAAAGTGTCCACCCAACTCAAGTGACTCTAGACCACATAGTGCATTTACAATATTAATTAAAATGCTCACTTTGATTGAAATAATCCGGACGGAAATGGTATACCCGTCTGAGTGACTACTTGATTGGGAAGGGAAAGAATAATTAATTTTGTATTTATACATTCATAAAGAAAGCAAGTTTCGGATTTACATTTATAGTAATTTATGTCGATGATAACGACATACTCTTAAGAAATAAGAGAAACCGTAAGATATTTGCTATCCAAATTTGAGATAAAGAATCATGGGAAAACTTGATATTGTCTGGAATTGGGAAATCAAGTTTGTGGAATACTAATTATTCAGTTGCATATATCCAAACGATTATCAGACAATTTAAGATGGATAAAGTGTAATCTTTTAGAACTCCTATGATTGGTTGAAGTGCGGACATAAGGAAAGATCTATTTGTATCTAAAGGAAATGACAAAGAGCTATTAGGAGCTGAAATTCCCTACTTAAGTGAATCATGCGAGTTATTATACTAAGCCCAATGCACTCAACCAGATATTACTTTCTCAAAGAACTTGTTAGTTATATTTTACGCAGGACAACACAGTATCAGTGGAATGATATTAAGAAGCAATTTAATATTTAAAAGAAACCATTGAGAACAATATGTTCTTCCCATATTAGAAACATGAAAACTTATAAATGAAATTGTAATCTCTAAAGAAAAATGTCAAATGGTCTCATATATAGAGACAAGAAGGACTACAAATGAAACTGTAACTCCTAAAGAAATGTTGACGCTACCCCCTACTTCGAAACACCAAATAACACTTTAGCTGGTTCTAGTTGATATGGTTACCTCATTGACCCAAGTAAAGGTCATTCCAAATTTGGTTATGTATTACCATGAGGACCATGACAAAATCTTGAAGATTAATCAACCACAACTCCTACAGTTACCGTGTCAAATTCTTTAGAGATCATTCTCCTACATATAGCAGTTCTTGATTACTATCATCATTCTAGGGGAATTCACAAGACTGAAGTCGCCTACCGCACATATACAAAAGCTCGTGCCTTCAGTCCTACCACTGAAGATGTATTGATATTTATGAAGACAATGCAGTTTGCACAAGAAGATTGAAGTAGCCTACAATGAAGGTGATAATCAGAAGCATGTACCACTAAAATGTTTCTACAACCAGCAACCATGTACTTCCCTCATGATTTATGTAAAATTGAGGAGGCAAAGACTTTCAAAACTCTCTTGATAGATGTATGTATCATATGAGAGGTGTAGACTTCAGGGGAAGTCTCAAATAGGTGCGTTGCACTCTTTTTCCCTTCGACCAAGGTTTATTTTTCCCACTGGGTTTTGTTACTTGGAAAGATTTTTAACGAGGTAACAAGTTATGCACCATTTATCCTTTGACTTGGCACAAGGGGGAGTGTTGAAGGAAAAATATAATTAGTGTGCCTTCGTCAAAAGTAATTTATTGAGGGTCAATTTAGGTATTTTACTATATTCCATGTATTCCTAAACCCTAGTTTGTATCTATATAAAGGGATCTCCTGTGAAATAATAAGATGTCACTTTCACGCCTATTTCCGTCTTCTCTCTTTCTTATTTACTTTTCTACTTTCCTACAACAAAATAGAGAAAAATGTGGGGGACCCTCCCCTAAAGGTTACATCCGTCCTTGTAATAGTACCCGGTCTTTGCATTGCACGGTATTTTTTTTTTTTTTAATTGAACATTTTAATATTGGCTTAATTGTAAAATAAAATATGAACTTTTACAAAATTGCAGTTTTAATATGACTTTTCAAGAATTTTAAAATAAATCATCAACATAATGTAGTTTTGCCATTTGAATCACGATCAACCTTTTGATGAAAAATTATAATCTTGTTCGGCCAAAAATTGTTATATACATATGGACATCATATTTTGCAGTTATCATAACAAATGGTTTAAGTAATTTGGCGTTTCAAATGCTTGTTATATAATTTTAGATTGGTAATGAAAATGGATAAAAAATTGTCATTTTTATAGTTTGATTTCTTATTAATTATTTTTATTTTATCAATTTCAAGAGAACTTGGGATATAATGTGCCAAAATTGGCCACATAGAGGAAAATTTTCACCCGAAATATTGTTAATGATTCAAATTATAAAATAATGGTAAGTTCACGATTTATTCTGCTAAATTTCAAATATCGTGCTAAAACTATAATTGAAAAATTTTACAAATATATCCCGACATTTTACGATTTTAACAAATGTAGCACAACCGTTCAATAACTATTGATTAAATCACAACCTATCCAAATTTTAACAATTATCTCATCCATTTATTTTTCTGTTAAATGTCTGCCTACATGGCTAATGGAAGTCTACGTGGCTGCCACGTGGCAATACTTACTCAGAAAATTACTAATGCAAAATATACAAATATATTACAACGTTTCATATTTTAACAAATATAACACAACATTTTCAATAATTATTGATTAAATTACAACCTATTAATATTTTTTCAATTACAAAATACGAATTCTATCCTCTTATCGTACCAAAAAATAATAGATGTATAAGAATTCAAATATTTTGGTATTTTGGTATATACCAAAATAATTTGGTATTTCAATATATATCGATACACCGATTTTTTTTGGTATTTTAGTAGTTGGGTATTTCTTATACAAAATTTCTCACGGTATAAAAATAAATTTCGGCACATTAAAATTTTGGTATACCAAAATCAACTGTAAGTAACGGTGTATACTGATACAGAAATAAAATTTAGTATATCAAAATTTTGGTATTATACCAAATCAACTTTAGAAATACGAACTAAATATTTAGTTCGTAAATTTTCAAACGATATAACGATAAAATTTTTAATAAGTCAAAATTTAGGGATACCAAATTTTATTTCGATATTGTTATACACCGTTACTTACAGTTGATTTTGGTATAACAAAATTTTAGAATACCAAAATTTATCGTTATATCGTTATGAATTTTGTATAAGAAATACCGAACTACCAAAATACCAAGAGAATTTTGATATAACGATATATAGCTAAATACCAAAATTTTCAGTATATACCAAAATACCAAATTTTTTAAATTCTTATACCGCTATTGTACCGATAATTTTAATTTTTTTGATAATTTTTTGGTACGAAAAGAGGATGTAATTCGTACTAAATGTGTGTAATTGATAAAAATTTGATAGGTTGTGATTTAATCAACAATTATTGAAAATATTGTGTATTTTTTAAAATGTGAAATGTTGAGATATATTTGTATATTTTGTATTAGTAATTTTTTGAGTAAGCATTGCCACGTGGCGTCCACGTGGACTTCTGTAACACCCCTCCCTAGTGGGATGTTACCTCAACTAAAGAAAAATCACAATTCTTAAAAGAAATTGTAAAAAGAATCCTTATAGTTTTTTTTTATATATATATATATATATATAAACTTTACTATAGATCTTGAAATTGACCTTAACTCCATAGTCAATTCAAGAAAATATAACATCCGCAGCTTAAAATTTTTCATAACATATGTAACTTAAAAAAACTTTTAAAAACTCAAAAATAACTTAGCTAAAAAATTAAAACGTAAGAGAATAATTTTAACAAATCTAACTCCAAATAATACTAGGAGAAAAACAGAGTGCGAAGCTTTCCATTTGAACAATCTCGCAAAGAATTTAACTTAGAATACTTTCTAAGTCTCTAACCAATTTCGAGGATCCACCGCCACTACCACTTCCGCATCGGCCTTGCTCCCATCAAGCCCCTGTCTATACCTGCAATATGAGGTAAATAGCTATAAGCGGATGCTTAGTAAGTACATCACTTATCTCACAAAACACTTTATTTCCTCTCATCTTAACATGCTTTAAATAAAATCATCAAATAACTCCACTTATATA
>JAUEKW010144085.1:0-10570 GCA_032274785.1 Ajuga reptans
AACTCCCTTAAAAAAGTCGTTGATATATAGCCAAACAAAGGAAGAAATTTCTCAAATAATATATAATTTCTAGTATCGGACAAATAGAATTTTTTGAATAGAGTATGCTTTATTTAATATATTTACCCAATGTAAGACGAAAATATTTTTCTGCAAGATGTCCTAATCACGAACCTGAGAAAACCGTATTCTACTAAAAAAAAATTAAGAAATATTGTTATCAGCTTTTATTATGAGTATACTTTTCATTTGAAATCTTTATATCTTCTAAACAAGAAAATAAATAGTCGTCAGATCATTAAATGAGTTTTAGTTACTCAATTATTTTTTGTATATATATATATGAATATATAATTAATGATGATGATAAATTCTAATAGTTTTCATATTTTAATTGAACACAGACGAAAAAATCTTTGAACGTTATCTCCTAGTTTTGCTTGTAATAATATCCTAATTTTACATGTAGATGATGGATAATTACATAAATTCTGCTAAATAAATTAAAGAAAAAATAAAATTTTATATAATCTAGTGAATCCCATATTAGGTGCCTACATATTAGGCAATTAGAATATCTGAAAATTCAAAATTTCAAAATAATTCTATTTTTAGTAACTATGATATTTTGGCGGGAAAAATTACACTTACTAAAAGTAATGTACTTCTGTTATTATATATACTAGTACATTACCCGCGCGTTGCGCGGAAAGATAAATTTTAATATTTATTACATTTAATTATAATTCTAAAGTTAAGTGATGGGTGTTAGTTTTTTAATTGAAAAATATCTCGTTAACATGAATCATGGGTGTATTTTGCTATTCTATTTGACTGTTTTGTTTAAAGTTAATCTCATAAATATTTTCCTATTTATAACTTATAAATAAATAAAAGAGGGCTTCATCACGTCTATCAAGGGAGAATTAAATTTATAACTTACTAAGAGCAACTCCAACCACACTCTAAAACTCTATTAATAGGGGGAATTTTACACAATCCTTCTCCAATGGCACTGTAAAACATCACTGTATAAATTGAGGATGAATAGTGTCCCCCAATATATTGGGGGACACTATTCATCCACAAAAAAAAAAAATTATATACATTATATTCTTAAAATACCCCAAAATTCAACTTTAATTACATAAATGTTATATTTTATTGTTATAAGTATTTCATAATTTTTATTATTTAATTAAATAAAACTACGAAGATATATTTGACTAATAAATTTATATTTTATTTTAACGAAATTTATAAAATAAAATTATTATTGATTAAAAAATTTAATATAGTTATTTTTAGATATTACAGTTAATAAATTTTAATTAAAATAAACAGTGTAATTTTTTTATCATAAGTATAATGTAAATAAATAGTTATAAATAAATAAGAATTAATTATAGTGGGATAAAGTTGGGTTGGTGATGTATACACAAAACTGTAAATTTAGTGGGATAGAGTTGAGTTGGAGAGAATATAAATAAAACTGTAAATATAGTGTAAAAACCACACAAAATATAGAGGAATGGTTGGAGACTGTCTAAAACATAAATTACAACTTATTAGATCAATCACTTCATCAATATGAGCCATTAAACCTTGATCTGGACGTTTTCCTTCGATCCCATATCCATTTATTGGAAAGTTTGACCTTTTTTTTCTAGCACACTACTATTACAATCTGCTTTCAATTGTAAAATAAAAAATAAATAGTAACATCAAATCAATAAAAACTTAAATAAACCTACCTAAAAAAAAATTAAACAAATAAATTAGACAAAAAAAGCTCACAATTGGTGATTTCGCTTGGGCTCCATTTACTTTGGAGAAAAATGATAGTGCTTTTATCCAATAAATTGGATAATTTTATAGAATATGGATATTATTGTAGAAAATTTGAATGTTTACTTTTCTGTATAATCTAGAGATAAGGATGTACATTATTCTTATCTGATATTTACCTTGACCCACGCCTATTTAGGATAATGGGGCATTTTAGTAAAATGCCCCCATTAAAAAGGAGAGAACTTCAGTATCTATGGTTCTCAAAACTGGGGGGAGAGTGGTGGATAGTTATCCACCAATTTATCTTATTTTTGGCTTTTATCTTAGCTATATGGATAATTTGATTGATTTTATCTAACAAAGTAAAATATCCCAGATTATCTAGCAAAGTAAAGGGGTTAGAGCTCAATCCAATATCATGTCCAATTGTACTACGTCTATTATCCGCCGACGAAGAATACACCGTAGTTTTTTCCAATTGCGATGTGTGTGTGTGTGTGTGTTTGTTTTAAGAATATAAGAATAAAATTTTCATTAATTAAATAGGCTAATAACAAACAACGAATAAAGTTTTCATTAATTACATAGGATAAAAACGAACAACGATTAAATCTTCTACTCATTACATCTATATATAAACAAACAATGAATACTGGGTTTATTAATTATATAGGATATAATAATAATAAATTATTATAAATCATTTAAATTATGTTTAGAGTACTATTTAACATTTTTATCTTATTTATTTACAATAATTATAATATGACATCACATCATTATATAACACTAATTTATATATACATATAGATACAAAAATAAACTACTATACAATTATATAAAAATAATGTATTTTTGTTTAAAAAAAATTGTTTCTAGAACAATAACTCACTCTCCAAAGACCAAAAGTGGCCTTTCCTCTTCGATTACCTCTACAGGTGTCTCCCACCATTTTCCTTCCGATGACTCAAGATCTTCCTCCCTCTACAATTCCACTTATCCATTTTGATCAGATATTACACTTTTTCTTCGAACAATTTATAAGTCTATACACGCATTCTATCAGTATTACACTTTTTCTCCAAGAAGGTATTGACGAATTTGTATTTCATCAAAATATGGATGAGGGGTTTTTTATGTTGGGGTTCTCTTCAGAAATGAGTTCAGATCGAAGAGAATAGCCAGAATTCTTGAATAGGACTTCAATATTCCAGATTCTCGAAGTAGGTCGCGGGGATTGATTTTTCTGATTAATATTCGGATTTTTTTCATTTTCATCATGTATGCATGTCTAGTAGTTCAGTCCTTGGTCTTCTCAAAACAGTGATGTAAACTAATTGGGTTCGATACATTAGAACATATATGTATTCAAAGTTACAAATTTCTATTTCTCTGAGTTTTTTACTTGATCGGTGACCAGATCCTCAAAACTGACACAATTGTTCATGGATTTGGTTATATATCATCGATTTCCAGTGTTTTCTTGGTCTTCTTAGAACCATGATGATAGCTAAGTATTTGACTAAGATTCTCTTAGATTTGTGTTCTAATATCAGAAATTCGTGGGTTTCTGAGTTTGTTGGTTGATCGGTGACCACTGGACATGATATTAGTCCGATCCATCATTGGGGGTTCCACTGGTGTGCCCTAAGACATCTCAAATTTAGTTGTTTTAACATATTTTTTGCTAATTCCCTGGCCTTCTTTGAACGATGATGATAGAAAATCCATTTTACTAAGATTTTCGTAGGTCGCTGTTCGAACATGAATTTTGTTTTTCATTTCTGAGTTATTTGGTTGACCGGAGACCAGATTTGTTCTAGAACAGTCTGAGATGAATTGCAGGTTCTACAGTGGTGCTTCACATAGAGGTCTGCACTGGCTGTGAAATTGTGCTACTTAGTCAGATTCATGCTTGATTGCAAGTAAGCTTATTAAACAATTTAGCAATCAGTATATTTTTATGAATTATTTGTGTATTTGCATTCTATGGCATACATATCTGAACATATTTTTAATATTTTCTGTTTTCACTGTATTGTTTGACAATTTTATTATACTAATTGAATTGTTGAATGGTAACATAAAAAATTTAAGAAAAAACAATGATGATTCAACGGGTTTATGTTGTAAATTTGAAATATTGATCTGAGTTTTATTGGTGCACAACATCAACTTGTTGGCTGACAAAAAAAAAAGGTATGTTATATAATTTGGTTTCAAAACCTGATAAAACATAGTGTTTCATTATTTTAAAAGGTATTTAAATGCAATTTTGTGATGTGTCAGAAATCAGAATACATATGGAGTTCAAATGTATCTGATATCATCAAGATGGATATATTATGTGTCCTTGCAAAATGACTACAAAGATAAGTAATAAACACTTTCATTTGCCAGTATTCTTTTCAAATGTTACAAATCAGTGAATCGTTGACATATTTATATTATACTGACTATTGAATTAATTGATAACATGAAGCTTATAACAAAAAACAATGATGACTCAATGGGTTTAAGTGCTATATTTGAAAGAGTTATGCATAAAGAACATTGATCTCAGTTTTATTGTTCCAGAACATTCATTCGTTGGCTGAGTAAAATATATTTTATATTTTACCATTATGTTTCAACACTTGTTACGACATTGTGTTTCATTTAATCAATATTTATGTTTAAATTTAGTTTTGTGATGTTTCAAGTAACATATGGAGTTCTAATATGTCTCATATCATGAGAATGAGGATGTTGCATGACCTAGGAAAAATGACTTTGAAGATAAGTCAGTAACTATTTCATTTTCCATTATAATAATCTGATGAAAATTTTATATAAGTATACTTTTATTCATATACCTCTTAACATTCATTTATCATTCAATTCGTCACTATGTTTAACTTATCTATGCGATGTTTTCATCATACATAGACATTTATACATTCATTGTAACTATAATTTTCATTTTCCTTGACCTCACCACATTGTCTACACAGATATTTACTTCCCGCACGTGTCAACTTCCGATGAAGTAAATATACATAAAACATACAGATATCATTCAAGTCTATTGGATTCTCTATCTCAGAAATGGTAAAGTATACCCAAAACATATCATCCTATATCACAACAACATATTTTCATTAAATGAAAACATCATTATAATACATTTACTTAAACAACATACAAATTGAGAAACTTAAATTTACCTCCCATCACATAACAATTGCAGGTTTCTCATAGCTACACGCCCGGTAGCAAATTCGTTACTCGGAGACGCACCAGATGCAGAACTTCCAGACATTGTGGTAATATCTCTCTCCACATTCCTGTAGTTTTGAACCATTTTAAAATAATAATTAGGCTGCATATAAAATAATGTGCACAAAAGAACAAAAAAAAAATGTAGCATTTATAGGTTCTCACAAGACGGAGTTCCAATGTCCAATCATATCGGGTAGCGTTAACATCCTTCACCAAGCAGAAAATTGGGCCATTTCAGATTCTGGAACTGAAATAATAAACAGATACTGGAAAATGTCAGAATATTCATACTGACTTTGATTGCATGGTACAATATTCACTTATGTATAAAGTATTTGAAACTACTAATCAATTTAATACTGCTCAACATTTTATGTATAAAATGTGAAATTACTAATTAGTTTGATACTGCTCAACATATTCTCAGATTCGGGCAAAACAATGAATATGACTCAGCTATTGCAAGTTGATTCAGAGCAAAAAACAGAAATTATTTGAGTGAAGTAAGATGTCTGCATACTTGATTTATGTATAAAGTATGGTAGAATATTCATTAACTTAATATTGTTGGACAATTTCTCAGATAAAGGAACAATATTGGAGAAGAATCGAATGTTGCAAGTTGATTCAGTAGAGAAGACACAACAATTATTTGAGTAAGAAAAAATAACACAAAATGACAATATAATAACAAAGAATCAGATTTCATTACTCTTTCTTCTTGCAGTGGACGACAGTTTTGTTGGTCAGATGATTTGTAAGCGATTGGGAATGTGTTGCAAGCGTGCATATTTACTCAATGTGTTGAGGGTTATTTATAGCTTTAAATATTAGGGTTTCGCATATAATGAAAAATCTTGAATTCCGAAAATTAAGGAATTCGTAGCAGTTATTTTAGTCTAATATATTTGATTTGCTTGTGATTTTTTAGTAAAATTTGCCAATTAAATATATTCTCTATAAGTTAAACAAATTATATATCTATCATTCTAATTCGATCATAATGTATGTGGGTGGAATTTGGGTTCAATTAGGCAATATTCTGCATATACGTTTTGTAAATCAAAAATATTTTCTATGTTGATTGATATTAATCAAAACAGTAAATAGATTTTCCATATTGAATACACAATAATTTCGGAACATCCGCTGTATTTAGATTACTTTACATTTATTAACATTAAATTTGTAACAGATTAAATAAATTAGGCCCTAAAAAGATGGTAAGCGGGTGGGCCAACCATTGATCCGGAAATATTAAATTAAATAAAAATCCATAAAATAATTACCCAAATTAGTATGTGAAATGGGCGGGAAAATGGTTGTTTCCAAAAGAGAAAAACATCCTTGTTGTTATTATATATATATAGATATAGATATTACTAAGGTTTTAGGACTTGTAATTAGACTTGGAATGTGTTTACTTATTCAATAAGAAAAAGTATGGGTTTGGGCTTTGTTTCTAGAACATGGGCTCCAATAATAACATATATACGAAATAAATTAACAATATAATTAGACCATAAAATAATTTAGAGCTCAATTTAATAAGATTATATTTTACAAATATTACAATTTACTACATATTGCCTTTGCAAATTACAGCGCACCCAGAAAAATGGGAAAGAACGAAGAGAAAACCTAAAACTCAATCATATATGAGAAAATGAGAATCATATTCATATATTCAAATAAAACAAACTCACATTTTTAACTTAGAGGCCTGAACAAATCGAAGCTAAGTAATTAACAAAAAATGACAAAAAAATAAAGAGAAGAAGAAATCATCTTCAAATATAAATATCGTAACAAATTTGTGGTGCATCAAAGATTCGTTGGAGGCCCTTGAAGACGACGACAACGGATAGACAGAGGGTGTAGCGCCCCCAACCCGATATTCTGGAATTAGGCACACTACTCAAATTAAACTTTCTTGATTTTTTATTTTATTTTATAAAGAGACATACACAAATATATATATATATATATATATATATATATATATATGGGGTGTGTGTGTGTGTGTCAAAATTTAAAAAGAATAGACAAGTAATCTTTAAATAGGTTCTCATTAATATAAAATAATTTTTTTGCAAATATATAAACATATCTTTCCTTTTTAGGTTATATATATAGGCATATATATTAATAATAACAACAATAATAACTTATTGCATTAGATTATAAGTAATTTAATTATAATCATTCAAATAATTTAAATATTACATAACCATTATAATGTAGTTTACGAGAAATAAAGTACTACTTCTTTATTTAATAATATGCTTCTCATCCGGGAATATCCAGTCCCTATTAGCCGGCACATCACCGCTCCCTAACCTGAAATTTTTTAATATTGAAGGCGTGAGGTTTTAGGCTCAGTGGATAATCCTGTAAGCTGCTATATTAATTGGAAAGTACACAATAATAATATTCGATCTTACATTATTTACTTGAACGTCAGACATAAAGTCTCGACCTAAGAGTCCACGTTCGACCCAAAAGTCAATATATAATAATGCGGCCTCGAGTCTAGTAGGATCAATACTGGCTCAAATTTAAATTTCCAGAATATGGGTTGACATATCCAACATAATAAGCAAGAATAAATAAATTAATGTGCATGCCCAACAATAATATAACATTAACTTACTTACCATTTTTGTTTTTGGTTACCCACCATTGATATCATTATACGATTGGGAAGAAGGGTCGTCCGCTTGTCCTCGTTCAGTTGCACTTTTTATAATAATAATAATAATAATAATAATAATAATACACTTACAATATTTATGTATATATTCAGATATACATCATATATTATTGATATATATATATATGTATATGTATATACATATAAGTATATATATAAAGATTGTTGGAGTACGAAGTGAAAAGAAAGTTAAGAATAGAAAAGAGAGAAGATAAATATTTTTGGCTTGTTGAGGCCTTAGTTGAACATTGCTATTTATAGCAAAATTTTAACTCACATGCTAGCTTTTGACACACACACCAAAATAGACACACACTCACACACACATATACTCACACACATAGGATTTCCCACACAAATCTCACTGCTACAATTTCATTCTCTCACGTCATCTCCTTTTCACCCTTTCCTTTTTTTTTTTCTTTCTCTTCCTTTCACCGCCACCGCCACCGCTACCGCCACCATATATATTTTTTTCTTTCCTTTTTCTCTTTCTTTTTTTTTCTTTATATATATATATATTTTTTTCCATATATAGATGTGTTTGGAACATTTGTTTACAAAATAATTTTCTAAAACCAAATTTTTACTTCCCTAAATAGAAAGTGTTGGATTTATGGAGAAATTGAAAAAGACAAGGACAAGTAATTTAATTAAAAAATTTACATTACATAGATGTATTTATTAAAAGAAAAATTATTACTTTTGTTCAATTGGGTGCAGTTGAATTTCGGAATCACGTGACCTCTTCTTCCTGCAAGACAAATCTAAAAAAATAGAATTTAATTTAAATGGATGAATATTGAATAAGAAAATATTTATTAGAAAATATTTTAGTTTTAGAACTAAAAGGTTCACTTAGATGCATTTAAGATGGGTATGAAATATCCCACTTAAAACAACACGAGTACCTAAAGGAACCCGAACATGCAAGGATACATGACCAGACATAATATGAAAATTTCTGGTTGTGGATAGTCAACAAACTCCCATCTGGCTATCATTCTGGATTTGTCATTGGAACAATGTATTTTGATATCGAAGTATTTTAATGTCTTTGGATTTTTCCAAATTTTATATAGGTAGATTTAACAATAACTTTATTATATTGTATAAATTATAAACTACCTAAAAATAATTTAAAATAAAATCATCAGGTAATTCATTACTAGAAAATATATAAAAAAAACGTAAAAATACCCTAGATTTTATCATTTTAAATTTAGGTTAGGATCAATGTTAGGATTATATGCTAATTTGAGAAAAAATTAAGAAAAGAAGTGTTATTTTCTTCTTTAAAAAAGAAAAAGGAATGTCAAACCTGGAATTGGTGCCTCGGCCATTTCGTTAATTCCAAAAATCTTGACACTATTTCAGGGTAGAACAATCGAGATTTTGGCCGAAACGAAACAGAAGCCAACTTGTTCGTTTTCTTTTTTTTTTTTTTTTTTTTTTTTTTTTTGAGGAATAACTTGTTCGTTTTCTTAGTGGAACGAGTTTCAACCATATTGAGTGGAAAGTAACGGAATCAATAAATACAGGGTATATATACCCGCCTATCCACTAATCTTCATAAACTACTATAAGTATACCCCACCACCCACTAATCTTTATAAAACCCAACCTAGATCAAATAGCGCTCAGATCGAGTATTCCGTAAAAAAATTCGTTCATAAAAAAACTCCATGTATTTATTTTGTAACATAAACGAGCATATTGTAACCAAGGATGAAAATATCGGTATTTTAATTTTACGGAAATATCGGTGTATTTTTTTAAAAATGCTGGCAAATATATTAAAAATCCAAAAAATTAACATAATATTCTATTGATTGTTATAATTAACATAATACAAATATTTATCTTCAAATTTTATATAAATTGACATGTTTACAACTAATTTATAAATATTAAACTATATAAATGTTGCCTCGCAATATGATACACATTCTAAAGTTTCTTCATACAACATTACTGTTTACTAGTATCAAAATGATGACCTATGCGGTTCAAAAGAAATATATGGTCCATTTTCAAAATAGTGAAATTTATATTAAAAATCTAGAAATTCAACAGGATATTTTAAAAGAATTATAACTAATGCAACACATAATTCATCTTAGAATTTTCAACAAAATAAAATATTTATAAAAAATACACAAATAATAAACTACTACATTAATATTGTCTGGCGCCATTATAATATAAAATAAATTCCGAACTTGTACTGAAAACTTTGATACATTACTTTTTGTTTAGTTTATAAAAGATATAGAAATATAAAAAAATAAACGAATTAAAACAAATAATTAAAAAAAAAGCAAAATTAAAAGAATTGGAAAACAGATAAAAATAAAAATAAAGGAGTATGGAAATATGGAATGATGAGATCTAGAAGCAATCATCCTTTAATATAAAAGTATGATAATCTGCTTAGTTGTCATCTCCTCCTGTTTTTTCTCACTATTTTTCTTTTTCCCTTTTTTCCGTGTTGAATAGTTTTTAGGGTTACGTGTAATTTTGTAGGTTTTGGGATTTTTCTTTATTTGATAATACATAAAAGGAGATGTTGACATGCGTCTTCTTGAAATTTTATGATCGTGAGTTATGCGAGTTTTATTCCACCATTTACTCCTATCAACCAATCAAAATCTTTCTCTCTCTCTCAATTCCTATTGTTTTTAACTTAAATTTTTAAACGTTTATAAGTTTTTCGTATCAACTTCAGTTTTTTATGAAAAATATATCAAATTAATCCTTATTTCACGATGTTCAATTAGAGATCCATATTGCATATAATAAATT
>JAUEKW010144096.1:0-10570 GCA_032274785.1 Ajuga reptans
TTATTTATAATAAAGTCATCAGATTCTACCTCATTATTTGGAAGCACGGATGTGGGCTCAACTATATTTTGCTCTGTGGTCGTATTCCCAACTTCAAATTCTTCAACCATTTCTAACTCCAAATCAATGCCATTTCCTTCCATAACGTGAATGAAGACTGTAATGAGAGAATAAGATTAACATTATTTTACAAAAAGAAGTCTGGCCATATCAAGATAATAAAACTACTGTACATGGTTATATAGAAATTAAAAGATAATAATAATGAAAAATAAGAAAAAAAAAACAAAAATGGTGACCCATACAATGGTGACGACCATATTTAGAAAAAAATGAAAAATACACCACATAAAATATATATAAATTAAAAAAAAAAAAACTTGTACCTGAAATGGACGATCAATAGGCCAACTTTCAATATGCACACTTGAACAAATGGGGAATCTCCATTTTCTGAATGCACCATTGGAGAATGAAAGTAATTTTTTATCAAATGTAAGAGGAAGAAGATGAGTTTACTGTAAAGAAAAGTAAATCTGAAAAAGTGACTGAAGGTAAATATATTTTGACTTTATTATTACCTGGGTTAACTATATTTTAACCCAAGTTGGGCTGCCATGTGTCAGAATAATAGGGCTGCAGGCACTACCTTTACTTCCAGCATAGAACTATCATCTAGGGATCAAATGCAACAGTCTGATTATCTGATTTTTCAGGAAATATTTTGACAGAAATAAGCAGTCTTATTTAATGTTTTTTTTTCTTTTTAAATTGAGTCTGTAATTTTTTTATTTTTAGTTTTATTTTTTATAAACCGGTAGTTTCGCATATATACCCTCTATTGCTCTTCCTTTTTGGTTCTCTCTCTTTTCCCCGTCCCCTTCCTCTCGAGTTCATCATGCAGGTAAATCGAAATAAACCCCTTCAGAAGCCCTAATTTTGCGTCCCTTCATAACTATATTTTGTCCTTCTTTGCCATCAAAATTCATTAATTCTGAAGTTGTAGCCATCTGGCCGAATCAAATATGTTAAAAGTAATTGTTTTTTCGGTTGATGCAGGCGAGTGACAGATTTAATATAAACTCCCAGCTCGAGCATCTGCAGGCAAAATATGTGGGTACAGGCCATGCTGACTTGACCCGATTGTAAGCACCCTAATTAATCTGGAAAGAAGAATTCATATTCTATCAGTTTTTTTTTTTTTTTTTGTCTGGGTTAATTAGGTTCTTTTTGTTCTCATTTCTCGGAAATTTCTTTTTTCTTCGTTTGATTGATTTATTTTTATTTTTTAAAATTATAGTGAATGGGCAGTGAATACCCACCGAGATAGCTACGCATCCTATATTGGGCATTATCCGGTACTGGCCTACTTTGCTGTCGCCGAAAATGAATCCATTGGAAGGGAGCGTTACAATTTCATGCAGGTTTTTTACTTTTGGCCCTTCTTTACCCCCACCCCAATGTAGACTTTGTGGGGCTAGTTTTTTTTTATGGTTTTAGTTTCTTACTTGTAGACTTTTTGGGTTGATGGATTTTAGGCATTTAGTGTGTGTGTTTCTGGTGGATTTTAGTTAGTAAATACATAATTTGGACTGGCTGAGAGATGCTGCAAGTAGTAATTCAATTGATGTGCTTTTTATAATTTTGTAAGTGAGACTGCCCAAAACTTGTTCATCTTTTTGCAAGTCGTAAGGCGAGCAACAAGTAGACTAATTATCAAAAGATGCAGATTGTGTTGGGTATGTGTGAATTGCTCGTAAGTGAGCCTATTAACACGTTTGAGAAATAGAAAACCAAATCAAGTCAGTGATAATAGCAAGAGCAATAGTGAACTGGCTTAAGAGTTCACACGAAGAAAGAATGATCTCCATATCTCCACAAAGCTGGCTTTAATTAGTGAAACAGATGACATACAAGCTTATCTAGTGAAAGGTAGAGGTTGGGTTTCAAACCAAAAAAAAAAAAAATCGACCCAGGTTTTTCTCCATAAGAAAAATCAACTTGCATTTCGGGAAGCTTTTAGATTTACTTCCCCGGGTGAATTTCGGCACTTCCTCTGTTTGGCCCCAGTGTACTTTTGCAGGTTAGGTTATTCATTTGATTCAATCCACTGTTATCTTACCAGGTTTACCTCAATGCTGAAATTTATTGTCATGGTTCTCACAGTCCGCATCCTTCTCCTTGATCATAAATTTGAAATAATACTAATCATCACTAGTCCTTAAAGTTACCGATTTCAACCTCATTACTTCAGTATCATAGTACAACCATGGACGGCTTAAAGCTTTTATTTTCCAGTATAAAGAATGGAGAAACCCAGGCTACTCCAGTTAGCAAGCCATAACTCAGAAATTAATGTTTTGTCTTCTTTCCCGTCCTAGTGTCAAGTCTCCTAAACTGCATGTTGATTTCCCTTGAAGTTTGCATTACATTTTGCAAAATGCCTTCTGTAATTTAATTTCACTTGTGCCAACATTCTAAGACACTAGTTTTCCCTTTTCCCTGTAAATTATTCTGGTTGAACAGTTTCTTTATCGTGCAAGTATATATGTAAGTGAAGTTTCTTGTGATAGTGCTGTACCCACCTTCTATAGTTCTATAGCATAATCAGTGGATACTCTGCGTAATGCATAAAATTTCTCGACCCCCCATTTTGTTCCTCTAAAGATCAGAACTTGGCTTAACAAATTAACCAGAACATGTGAAAATGTTGCTCATCTGCTAGTACAATCTATTAGAACATTGTGAAGTATTTCTTTGACATTTAGGAGTTGATCTGTATCTACCTCATAGCATGAAGTTTCTAATATTCTACGGTTTCCGAATGCGTTTGCAGAAAATGCTTTTGCCTTGTGGTGTTCCTCCCGAGAGAGAAGATGACTGATGTGGCTTCGGAGATCACCAATGGCTACATTGCCACCTCTTCTGTTGTTATTGATCACTCTAGTTGACTCTTACTATTTTTAATAGTTTGTGTTTAAATTGAGCACTCTAGTTGACTGTTACTCTTATCACATTATTATTCAGTGGTTGCACACTTGCACTGGCTGCTTGCCAGTTCCATCAATTTTGTTTATATATATATATATATATATAAGATGGGTAACATAAAAAAAAAGGTCATATTAATAGATTTTAGAGAGTTGAACATTTATCTAATTGACCAATAAAATGAGTTTAATGACCAAGAAGAAGCCTTAATTACATTTATCATGGTCTGCAACATGTTTTTTTATCCTTAAAATACAGAAATATATACTTTCTGATTTTATTATATATATATATATATATTTTTTTTTTTGCTTATTGTCTAATTCTGAAGTTTTCAATTCGAACTTTAATGGTAGAGTGCAGTGCGGAAATTTTGTATTTTGGCCCGTCCTACAATATACGCGGAATAAGTTGAATTCTCTTGAAAATTAAGTAAAAAATAGGGAATATTGCACTTTACCATCTTAACTTTGCGTGTTTTTACAATATGCTATATAAACTTTGTTGGTTATAAATTGTCTTTTCAAACAAATCTCAACAATTGATTGATGTACATGTGTTCATCTATTGATAATAAAAAATAGTTTATATAGGAAAGTATAAAAACACAAAAAATTTAGATAGCTGTGTGTAATTTTCTTGAAAAAATATTACAACTGATTTCTTCAAACACACAACGAACAAGATATAAAAATACATTACAAATTACAAATTTCAGGCTTCACTCCAATAATTAAGTAAAAAATTAGCCCGCAGGCGTGGAATAAAAAATAATGCATTTATTACAAATGGTAATTAACAGAGAGATTATGGATTCTGGTACAATTGTGTAATGAGACAAGTGTCGCGATGTTTCCTTCTTTTGTTGATCATCATGTGCTAACCATTTGCAGCGAATTTGAAGCACGACGCCATTTTGTGTCGTTTCACTGAGCTCACTCTGCAAATCAAATCACGCAATCCATCTTCTCTTTCGAGTTTTTAGTCGGTAAAATTTCCCTGCTTTCTACCTTCAATTTGTTTACCTATTTTTTTCTTTGTTTAATTCTTGAATTAATCAGTTTCCCATTCTTGTCTCGCGTTGTTAAGTTAGTAAATTTGCAATTTTCAGTGTTCATGGTTCCTGTACCCATTAAATTCAATGTTTTTACTTATAAATTATCAAAATGTGATCAAAATCGAATCTCTGATGGTTGGGGAAGATATCCCATGAGACTGCGAGTGATATTTATACTGCTGGTTTGTTTATACCTTAACGATCTTGTTATCATTTTACCGGATACCATTTTCTAAAGTTAATTGAGGTAGCATAGAATGGAGCTGGCTGTATAATATGAAATTTCTGGTTCTGAGGTGGCCACATTACCTTGTCGAGTCGTGACGGGGCGGTTGCGTGGGAGGCACGTAACGCTGTCGGTGGTCGTGCATGAGTCGAGCCATCGGTGTTCTAATTGGACCTTTAATGCCCTCTAAGCGTTAGGCCTTAGTCTGTTGCCACTGCCTTTTTTAGATCATTGTGCCTAGGCCCGCTTAACCCCGCTAGGCACAGGGCTCTAGTCTGCCGCCTAACGTCTTTTAGAACACTGGCGTTTTGAGAAAGTTGAAAATGTATATTAGTTTGGTTATTGCAAGCTTTTAACTATAGTTTATCTAGTTATATTTTCGCATTTTGTCGGAGACCATTTTCCAGTGTTATGTCCAACCTAGGCTAGAATAGAGCTTGCTATATAGCTTAGAGTTGCAGCTTACGTGGCGACCACATTATCTTGTGGATTAGTAATGGGGCAGTTGCTTCGGAGGCACGTAACTATGTCGGTGGTGTTGCAAGATGAGATGAGCCACTTTAGGAAGATCTGAGATTCAGTTTGTATTAGCAACAATCGAGCTTCTAAGAAAGTAGAGCTTGAGGACAAGAACGTAGTATTTTTATTGTGCAAGCTTTTGATTATTTTTACCAAAATGAATTGGACTATAAAGAGGAATACCTAGCTAGTTGGATGTCCATAAACCGCAATTTGTGCTCATTACCGATCTGTCATCATCAATTGTAGCGCACTTGTGGTGCTGCTAATGATTTGTTACCTCATCCTAACTCTAATGAATGGACTATAAAGTGGTTATTTTGGCAGTCAGGTATTTCTAGAGTTTGCCGCCTACGTTCTCAGCCTTCTTACCTATATTATCATACTACTTGAAACGAGCTCAAAGGTCTCTCCTATGTATCAGCTACATTTTGCTTATTTCTAAGTAAATTTGGAAATTGAACTGTATATACTACAGAAAAGTAACTAACTTACTGGTGGATCGAGTATTGTAGTTTACCTTAACTTTCATGTTACCGAATTGGATATCGAATTCTATGTGCAGGATGGGCTGGCCTCTGATTCATCTTATCTTCGTGATATGCTTCGTTCTTTCTCATGTTTCTTTCTGTGTTTCCGGTTGTGAACTTTCACTTGTTATATGCCACTCTCAAGTTTATGGAGCCCACTTTCCTAATCTAGCTAATGTGGTTCTGGAAATTGAGTGAATATCAGAATGGATTGCTTGAATAACGGGACGGTAAAGAAAGTCGTTTGGAAAAGAAGTAAAGCACCTGGGGATGCAGACGTTGAGATTGTCTACCCCGATATATGCAAAGATGCGGGTGAAAAAAGGAGCCAAGACGAGACTCTGAAACTGAAGACGTATTGCGATTCAGACCAGGCATTTGCATTGCCCCTGATGGCCGTTCCGAAGGTGGAAGAATGGTGTGCAAAGACATCTATCGTGTTGACTGGAACAGCTTGTAGAGATGGGACTGGCCCACCTGTGGGGGTTGTAGACATTGGTGTAAGCAAATCCGCGTATTATTTTTGTACTGCTCTCCCTGGAGTAAAGCAAGATCCTGGTAAATTTCTGTTCACTCTGTAACTTCTGTTATTCGTGTTTCTATCGTGTAACTTGTGTGAGATGCAAAAAGGACTTCAATTTGTGTCGCTTAACGTGAACAGTTTATGCGAGTCCATTGCCATTTTATTCAGAAAACATATGATTTATCTAAGAAGAGAGTTGCATTGTCGATGATAGCTTTCTTAGAATCTTCAAGATCTTGTATGGGTGTTGAAGCAATGCTAGTTACTGTTTCAGTTGCATTGTCGGATAAATGAACGTGTAACGTTCAAGATGAAGTGCAATTTATGAACATTAGTTAGTAGTTTAGTTATATATTTTACTTCTATAAAGTGACACTGTTCACCTTTATCAGGTGAATTCAGCTGTGAGATTCAAACGGACGGAAAAGTATGTGTCCGAGGTGTGACATCTACGGGTGGAAAAATCGTGAAAAAATATTCTCGAGTTTTTGAAATGAAATTCCAGCAACAATGCCCGCCTGGACCCTTCACGCTTTTCTTTACTCTGCCAGGACCCGTTGACCCGAGGCTGTTTTCTGGCTCTTTCAGACCCGATGGCATCTTTGAAGCCGTTGTTGCTAAGTGTGAGTAGAATTTCGGGCCTTAAACCTTACTGTATAAATCAACTGTCTGTCTTTCACTTAAACTCTAGTTTATGGAATATTCTCAGATGCTAATTTTACTATCTTGCACATTCTCATTGTTGTTCAGGTACTTGTTTTGTTTAAATGTTCATGAATTTGAAATTTCTTCGACAAATGTGGTTTCCATTATAATCTTCGACATAAAATTACACTTCAAGAATAGGAAAAAGATAGCGAGAAAAGAAACAGCATAGGTACTTATTTGCTTAAATGAAAGTCAAATTCGACAGGAGAGAACGCGGTTTAGTTCACTTGTCTTTGGTCGGAAAAGAGGCCATTTTGTTAATGCCACACGTTCCTGCGCCTTTTCCTGTATTTCTCTTCATTCTTATGTATCCTTTCTCTCCCCATTTGGGGCCCCACGAGTTCTTCACGATGATGTAGTCCACTCCCTTGCTCGACCCATATCCAACGGCTGCTACTCCATGATCGAGCTGAGTCCCACAGTGCCCATCAAACACACCCTACAGTTCATCCAATAACCCAAATCTTGATGAAAAAAGGAAGAAAAGAAAAGTTGATCACTGAAAGACTTGTATAGATTATGGTTTTAACTTTTAAGTACTTACTCCACTATAGAACTGGAAATCTCTACCCGAAGCTTCGATGGCCACACTCACTGGCTGATTAGCGAGTGCTTTCAACAGACTCTGCTCGTCGTTTGCAGGTACATCATGGTACCCGGTGATGGTGACTACATCCGACTCTTCCTGAGAGAAACATGTTGAAACATTAAAATCATCGAATCTTGCATCCGTATATAGTTAGTTTGATTATTGTTTCAATTACTCTGTTTTGTTCACAAGTGCCTTCTTCCATTATGTAAGGGTACTCTTCTTCCTTGTGAAGGCCACCACTGGAAACAATGTAGGCGAAGGCCGAATCCATAAGGCCCCCGTTGCAGCCATTGTTGTAACTCGTGTCACAGTCGATCAGCTCTTGCTCAGACAGTTCTGTCAAGTTGCCTGTTACGATCTGGTTTATGCCCTCGACTGCAGCCACAGTCGAAAATGCCCAACAACTACCTGCATTTTACATAACAACAATCCCCGACTTTAGAAAAACTCGAGAGGCATTTAAGGTATAACGAAAAATGAAATATTGTCACTTACCGCATGAACCTTGGTTCTTGACCCGAGTAACGGCTCCTTTCTTTCTCCAGTCAACAGACTTAGGAAGGTTCTGGAAATCCCTGTACTTAAATTCTCGATCGGATTGATCCTCGTTTTGCCGTTGATCAACCTTGAGGCCCAAGTACATTTTCTTGAACTCATCATGGCTCATATCAGCAAACTCATTCAACCCAAGCCAGTAGTTACTAGTCACCTTATTCCTCTCATCAATGTGCTTCAAATTGTCCTTAAAGATCTCAAACCTTAGCAGCTTCTCCTCGAGGCTCTCGTACTTCTTACCGTGCTTGTCTTTCCACGAGTCGAACAGGTTTATGAGCTTGTCGATGCATGTGAGGTCGTCAGGCGAGTAGCCCACGATCGAGAAATCGCGGGCCCATGCCGTGATCAACAATGAGAAGAAGATGGAGCTTGCAAGAAAGAGTAGCTTGGGGAATGAAGAGAGAGACATGTTTAGTGTGAGAAAATAATGTGTTTTTTTTTATGAGTGAGAAAGGAGGGTTGGGGTTGGAGGGTTTTATAGGTATAGATTTGTGTGATAAGTGTTGCTTTCAAGTTAAGGTTTCTGAGGCTTTAAGGTTTGGTCTCTAGGAAGGCTTTCAAATTAAGTATGTTTTAGAACTAAAGAAATGACACACAAAAATGTCTTTCCGTTTGTTCATATGCAGTATATTTTATTTTCTGTTCTATTTTTTTTTTTCTCTTAATTGCAATTTATATATTTCTCATCTTTTATACTCATTTTGTCCTATAAACAGAGTCATGTTTAAAAATGTACAATTTTTTTTAGTCAATTTGGTGAAGGTACAACTCTCCAAAAAATCGTTGATATGCACTTATACAATTTATTTTATTTATTTATTTATTTATTTCAATCATTTCTAACTAATTTGTGAAATTTAAAATTTAGATTTTTAATTTGAACTAATAAAATGAGAAATTAATTGTTGAATTATGATTCTTATTTTGGGACAAATGTTTTTTTTTTCAAATATGACTCTTTTTATGGGATGGAGGAAGTATGTTTTAGCACAAACTTTTCGGCTAAGAAAAAGTACTATATATATATATTTGTAATGGACGGCTTCGAATCAGATTATCTACTACATGTGATACTACACCTACTATTCGCTCAAAAAAAAAAAAAAGATACTACACCTACTATTACAGTTATATCAACACATTACACATGTGCAATAGTGAATTAATTTCTTTGCGAAATTTGGTATTCGTCCCAAAAAGGAAAAGAAAAATGTTTGATATAACATTTTTTTGTCGATAGAATAAAAGAACTTTATAAAACTTACAAATTCTCATTTGTACGACTTCGTTTATTTTTTTTTCTATTTAACTTATTTAACCGCATTAACTTATTTATGTTATTACAACTCTTTTGTAATCTGACTAATTAATTTTTAAAATATAATTTTCGTACAAGATATATTTTTGAGATATGAGTCTTCTTATGTGACAGAAAATTATTACTTTGCAAAAAACCGTCTTGAGAGTGGTTTGAGTTTTGGCCAATTTTAATATTTTTCTTCATTTTTCTTTATTTGGATAAATTTTAGTTGATTTCTAACTCCCGTTTTAGATGCTTTAATCGATAAACAATTAAGTATGATTACTTCTTCTAACTATGACCTATAACAAAGTTGATGCTAAGTGGTCCATTTACTTCAAATAACTAAAAACTATAGAATGGATTATAGATGTAACATACGTATAAATAATAGTCTTTTCGTCGCATTGTTTTTTAGCTCACTCCATTCAAAGATAAACAAGAGTAGGTCATAATTGTATTATTGGTTTCAATATTTGGTTGTAATTTAGAAAAAAAGAAGAAGAAGATATAATCGTTTGTTTATATTTCACGATTTGGATTGTTCCATGTACAATGAAGTTATTCTCTTATAAGACCGTCTCACTATGAAATGGGTAGTCATAATATGTATTATTTTTTTCAAAAAACGTGTTGTTTCTTTTTGGCATCTCAATGAGTATTAATTTTTTAAAAAAATTATACTTTCGAATAAAAATATTGTTCGTTAAAAAAAAAAATATATATTATTTTTGCAGATCGGGACGAAAGGGAACTCAAATTTAAAATCGTAGGTACAATTTTGCCGTGAGCAATTGTGTGGATGGGCTTAAATTTAAAGAATCACGAGCGGATCCAATTAAAATAGAAGTGGCCGAAGCCCATTCCATATGGGCCCTCAATTGACATGTTAAAAAAGCTGAATATTTATTTATTTGGATAAGTCACAGAATTCAAAATCTCTAATGATTATTTAATTCATACTCGATCACCGAAAGCTCATTTAATTTTTTCCGATCATAAAATGTCGCTTGAATCAACCAACATTGATAAGAAGAAACAGTCAAAATAATATAAAGAAATATAACATAATTGAAGCACAAAACTACTGAATCTAATCTAAAATCAGTAAATCAGCTAAATTGTTATTACTGTTGAAAGAAAAATACATTAGTGTGCCTTCATCAAAAGTAAGTAATTGATAATTTAGGCGTTTCACTTTATTTCATGTATTGCCAAACCCTAGTTTATATCCTATATAAAGGGACTTCATGTGGAATAATAATATAGCCTTTCACGCCTACTTATTTTCTTCTCTTTTATCAAGTTTTCCTACAACACGTTATCAGCACGAGCACTTAGTAGTAATTTCATAAAAGTCGCTGCCAGAGACTCGATCAAACAAATCAAGATAACAATCGGCTCAATGTTCATATATCAACAGGTTAGTATCGCCATCTTATTTACCTTGTTAATTCGTCGCGATTATCTGACCCCATAAAATAGTTTACTGGCTTATTTTAATTACTCAACCAATTCGAGTATATTTTGGAGAAAGCATATCACTTGTTTGTTTACAATTCTTTTTTT
>JAUEKW010144107.1:0-10569 GCA_032274785.1 Ajuga reptans
CCTAATTGAGAAAAACTCAAAATTCAAGCCCCGAATTGAGAACTCTCAAAATTCAGGCCCCTAATTGAGATATTTTCTAAAATTCAGGCCTTCTAGTGAAATTTTTCCTTAAAGGAATATATCAAATTCCGATTTTAATACTTATTTAAGGAGTTGGAAAATTGTGTTGAAATTGCAGAATAGTGGAGCCTACATGGAGAAAAGATTTGCTGGGCCTAAAGTCGTCACACTTTTGGGCTTGATGTCTGGCACTCTTGATATTACCCTTAACGGTTGGGCCCAACAGGTAATCAATAGCAATATATATATATATAATATTGTAAAAGTTGAGTCGAGCTAAACATAATGTTGTTCAAGTTTATTTAAAATGTTATCGAACTTCTAGTATTATATTTGAGCTTGTTAAATTATTAATGAAAATCGAGTTTTAATCAAGTTAAAAACAAATCGAGCTCGAGTAGTTTGACATTTTTACACTTGTTTTAACATTTTTTACTAATCAAGCTCCAGTTGAGCTTTAAAATTTATCAAACGTAAAATCATGTTCCAGCTAATTTGATATCTTTAATCAAACATTGTCCAAACGTGCTTTTAACTAATGATCTCGAATCGAGTAGTTTGATTCAATTTTTAGCCCAGCTGCACACATAACAAATTCTACTTTACTTTGAAAAAAGTGTATTTCAAGTATAAAGAATGTTATTGTTGTTGTTATCGTCGTCGTTGTATATGCAAAAAATGTGCAGGTTGGAGTAAATGGGGAGAAGATGCAACTGTTCACAGAAGCAGGATCAAAGATAGTCAAATGGACTCCCTTGGATGGAAATCTAGGACCAGTCACTTGGTACAAGGTAATTCATAATTATTTATATTAAAACAAATTGACTAAACTAGAAAGAAAAAAAAAAGATTTATTAATTTGTAGATATAAAGGAAAAACTGGATTTATATTACAGGCATATTTTGATGCACCAGAAGGTAATGATCCAGTTGCAATTAGAATGAGTAGCATGCAAAAGGGGATGGTATGGGTGAATGGCAAAAGCATTGGCCGCTATTGGGTTTCTTATTTTTCAGCACTTGGCAAGCCTACTCAAGAAGAGTAAGTTCAAATACTACCTCCGTTTTTTTAGATGCAGTTTTAAATTTTATGAAATATATATAAACAGAGTTATAAATCACAGGTATATACCACAAGAGGCCTGAAAACACATATGAAATAGGCCCAAAAAGTCGAAAACATCCCTTTTTTTTATCACATGACTAAAATTGCAATTTCGTAACTGGCAGGTACCACATCCCAAGATCATTCCTGAAGGCAAAGGAAAACCTGTTGGTAGTGTTTGAAGAAACCGGCGGCGATCCTGACAAGATCGAAATTCTGACGGTTAACAGAGACACAATCTGCAGCGTAATAAAAGAATATGCCCCACCAAGTGTTAAAACATGGGAGAGAATAGATAGCCAGATTCGGTCTATGGTGGACCCCATCAAGGCATCTCATCTCACTTGCCCTAACGACAAGATCATCAGCAAAATCGAATTCGTGAGCTTCGGAGAAAATGATGGTGCTTGTGGACAATTCAGCCCCGGGAAATGCGACTCCCTGAGGGCTCACAAAGTTGTCGATGAGGTAAATATGTTCAACTATGTTTTTCTTATTTGTATGACCATGATTTAATATGTACTGATTTAAGATTTTTATTGTTTTAATGAAACAGCTATGCTTGGGGAAGAAAAGATGTACAATTCCATTCCAAAGAGAGAAGCTTCTGGATGCAGACAAAGATTCTTGTCCGAATATAGCAAAAACATTGGCTATCCAAGTGGCTTGTGCCCTTCCTACAAAGAGCAATGTCTAGATTTCATCTGTAATAAATCTATGAACCAAGTGGGTAGATTTTGATTCAACATCTTTGTATCCTACTAACCTGTTAGTCAAATAAATGACGAAAATCACCTCTACAATAATAATGATGAAAGCCACCTTTCTTACTTGCATCATTTTTCCTTTTATTTTACAAATTATTACACTGGTTGAAAGGAAAACAATTTATGTACAACCCAATTTAACCAATTAAGTCCCTTGTAACCTAAACCGTGGCTGAATCGAATCAAATCTCACCAACCCCTTCCCTTCCAAGATTTGTACTTACGAAGAAAAAGATTATGCAATTTATGAATTTGAAAACAATGAATCTACTATATGAAAATAAAGAAGAAGAAATTATCGACACCAATCCTAAAGGCACAACCGCCACAAATTTTGGTTAAACTGGTTCTTATCTTTAAAAAAATTTGGAACTAGAATGTGGCAAAACATTAACATATAATATACTTGCAGCATAATATTTCAAGTGATAAAAATGAAAGAAATCTTATGCATCATATCTTAAGGATGGATATCATACCCTTTTCATACCGATACAACATAATGGTTTTTTGTTTTTTAAATCAACTCTTGAGGCATTGAAGTGTATTAGTGAGCAAGTTTTGAACGAATTTAGGATAAAAACAAGTGGTTCAATTCCATACGGTTTAGAATTTGAACACCCTCAATCGCCGAAAGCTTGAACTTTGTGTAACGCAAATAAAAGACGAACAAGAAACAAACAAATGACAGATAATAAATTCAATGACAGAAACACCAACTAATACTTCATGGAGGGTAAATTCTAGTATTCTGCCATATACCCCATAATTTCAAATCAAAGTTTCTAGCTAGATTTTGAATTTTCCAATCAAAATAGAGCCTTGCATACCAACCAATTTTGCAATATCTAGACACGAAGCATCAATAGCATATCACTAAACTGGTCCCAAAAGAAAAGCATAGCTAGCTACTTCCTAAAGGCACAAACTGATGTTGCAAATAAAATGTTGAACATTACACAACAGTCTGATTTTTCCTACAACTTATCGGCGTAGCTATTTCTCTACTATACTTAAAAACCCGGGAAGAGGGGGAGAGTGAGAGAGAGAGAGATGAAACCAGGTTGCAACTTATTCAAATGAATGTTTTAATTATTACAATATAACCAAAAAAAGGAATTGCCACTGGCACAACCAAAGTTTATGTCTAGCAACACACTGCCCATATACGTAGGTGACTTGTCTAACACAGCCGTAAGCAAACATGGCCGAATGGAAAGTAAGAGGGTAAAAAATATTCTTTTTTAACATAAAATTACTACTTATTTACAGGCCTCCTTTCAAGATAGATTTACCAAAACACCCCTCCCCCCTGCCATTTCTCAGAGCCCAACCATTCCATATACCTGAAAAGAGATCATCCGGTTCAATTAAGTCGGAAGGACAAAGAAAGAGAACAGGGGGACTGATGAAAACAAGTACAAAACACATCTTAGGTCCCCATCATCTCGATTTTTGTTTCAGTAGGTCCTGTACAAGATTCTTGTAGTTGTTTTGACAAGTCCATTAGAAAAGGACCTCAAAAGATAAGTATGACGGGTCAAAAAAAAAAAGTTGTAAAAGCAAGAATCCCACTTCAGAAACTGACCTTAAATATGTCAACGGCTAAGAAAGAACACCAAGTGATCCCCTGTTGAGCATCTAACTGCTTCTTTCGACCATCGAAGATAACCACCCTGTATAATCTTCTAGAAAGCCCAGGCAGGATGGGTGGACAACTCACGACAAATCGAAAGACCCTTGCCCTTCACTGATAGCATAAAGAAGCTTCTTGTACATAATTTCCTAAGAAGAAGAAAACAAAGTCAGTACCCAAGAGCATCTAGAGTAAATGAGTGGTTCGATCCACAAGCATAGACACAGCATAGGAGATGGATAAAGCCTTTTTTTCCCATCACTTGCATATGTAGGAATACGGAAATACAGATCGTTTTGGTAACAAAAGAAATTAAAAAAGAAAAGAGAACCATAGGTTGCCTAACCTTTGATGAATATGGTGGAAGCTTCAAGTAATTAGCACAGGTCATCACACTAGGTAAATCTTCATCGGCCGACTCTGATGGACCAGAACCATTATTTTGTGCAGTGTTCATGCTTGAAGAATGCTGGTAAAATTAATAAAAAAGCACATCAGCATAAATTTAACAGGATATTAGTCATGAACACTGCAAAAGGGAAAAAAAAAAAACCCAAAACAAAAGGAGAAAAAAGAGAGGGGCATCCATTGAGAATATAGATTCCCAGATAAACACCAGCTAAATACCTTTCTAACAATTGTCAGCTTGGGTTGCAGCACCGCCAAACCACCCGGTGGAAGCCGAGGAGCTCCGGTGACAAACTGACAGAATGCACGTTGCTGCTCTGCAGTGAATCCGCCCATAATTTCAAGAAGCTGATAACATGACAAGGTATTATGGTAAGTATATTGATGACCAACTGGTAGTTCTGAGAAGTAATCAAGAACTCAAGTGTCTCTCTCACAAAAGTAAAGCTCACATACATAAATAATAGCAGGACTTTTGGAAGTATATCCATGATCAAATTTGATGTGGTCCACAAGTGTCTCAGCCTGCATAACAAGACAAAGAAGTTAAACCAAGCAAATGCAGGACTCCAAGTTTAACCACCGGAAAGGATATATTTACCTTCCACAGTTCTCTGCGACCACAGAGAAGATAGTCTAACTCAGCTGGAGAAAATATTTGTAGTGTTGAGATATCAAACACCTAAAAATCATAAATCCAGTTAAGCCAAAATTTACCAGGTGCAAATAATGAAGGTTAAACTAACATTACCGCATCACATAATCTGGGGTAAATATCTGACAAGACAAGACATGACATGCAGCTTCAAATAATGCATTAGCAACAACTCTTAGAACAGATTAAATTAGTACATAAAGATGCTCTTATTAGTAGAACCAGTTCATTTGGAGAGATATGTTAAACCCATCTAATGAGTAAAACCTGATAGTCCTTTCAAGTTTATGGAGACGTTAGGGATGGCTGATTGTTCGGGATTAGTAGTGAATCATCTTCGAAACAGGACTAGGACGAGGATCAAAATGATAGACTGCATGTGAATGGGAGGACAGTACACCTATCCCGCCACCCGAACACATAAAAAACAAGAATGAACATATTTGAAATCAAAAGCTGATGAGGATCACTAGAAGAGCAAACCTGATTAAATCCAGATCTAAATGCTTCCATTTGCCGCATGATCCCAGTCCCAACAGTAGCATCAACCACAAGAGAAACATATTCCTCCAAACTACTCAAGTCCACCTGTGTAACCCAGCAGGTAGAAACAGTTAAAAGAACAGTAAATAGAATCAGGACGGCCAGATGACTAGGGGTGGGAAACAAGCCAATAGGACAACCAGATGGGCCACATACAATTTCGTTGCCTGGTTTCAAAATATATTCAGGGTAGCCTGGTAAGGAGAAATCCAAACAAAGATCCTCAATTGAAGCTCCACGAAAACGTAATTCTTCCACATTGTAGCTCCCCGTAGATTCCAAATATTGTTTTCGGCGGACAATTGCTTGGAATTCTTGCAAAGTTGCCCCAAGTTCCAGATCAAAAGACGATATGTCGTGCAAATCGAGCTCCTGCCGAAATAATAATAATAATAAATCACAATAAATTTACCAAATTATTAAGACTCGTCCCCAAAATTTCAAGATGCAGACATCATTCGTTATGCAAACCAACAGGACAAGAATACGTACATAACCAAGGACCAGCTTATAAAAGGCAGTTGACAACGGCAAATCTAGAAGCCTCCCATCTTGGAGAGCTTTAGCCATAACTCGTCCAAGTAGCCGATAGTGTTCGATAGCTTTAGAAAACTGGCTACCATCAGATGTATCAGCACTCGGTGTCCAAGGACGGGGAAACAACCCCAGTGGCACATGGATATAACCTTTGTTACCTCCAGGGCCAGAGACCCCAGCCAACTCAGGCCTCAATTGTCCATCTACATCAATTTCCATCGAGGGCCCACTGGATGAACACCTCCACATTCCTAACCCAACTTTCTGAAGCTCGTGACTTAAGAGAGTATAGAACTCCAGAGTTGGCCCCAATCCTGTGCCAACCTCACCAAAATACTCAACTTCGAGAACAGCTTTTTGACTAGAGTACATCTCCATAACTTTTGCAGCAGATTCTAAAATCCTGTTCCTCGAAACACGAACTTTCTGGCGCTCTAACCTACCAACCCTCACCTCTCTGTCACTCATAGAACCATGACCATCAGCACCTTGCTGCTGGAGCCGATGCAAAGCACGCGACAATCCAAAAGCAGTTGAATAGAAGTACTGGCGCCGAGTTTCAAACGGAAACAAAAATGGGCATGCTCTGGTGAGCTGGTAGCACCATGCTGGAAGAGACCCACTGCAGAGTGCAAGAGCATCCTGGATTTGTCTAGCCAGTTTCGGAGTAAGCTTGCCACTAACGAAATCGTCCAGAGGAACTTTAACACCAGAGGCACTAAGTTCATCAAGACTCGAAATTTTTCCCTCAGAGAACTTCTCCACTGCCTGCTGGACCCGCAAACGTGGAGCAAGCTGATTCAACCCCTCTAGAACCCGTAACAGTGCCAGAATGTTATAGGTAGGATTACTTCGTTCCAAATCACAAGGAAGTTCCCCTTGCAAAATACTATCTAGCAGTAATAAATGATGGACTGACGTATCAGACCCTGAATTACTTGAAGAATTAGCTTTTGCAGATTTAGATGGTGTTCCCGAGCTTATAGCCCCCATTGAAGACCTCTCAGATTGACCATCTGCTCTTTGATAGGTTATAGTGTAGATATCAGTCCACAGCCTGCTTCCATCGCTGGAAACAAGATCATTGCCAGCAAGCCTATCATCATCATCCTCATCCAGAACAAGCTGCCTCTGGATGGCCTGATATATAGTAAAGTGTCTATTCAGCTGCCTCCCCCCTGCAGTAAATATTAGTCTCGGTGAATCCTTAGAGCCAATCAAGGGGCGCCCTCTCCGGTCTCTGCCTCCTCTCACACCTCTACTATTACCAGATGCAAGTCCAGCCATTGCAGCAGCTGCAAAGGACATTGCACCCCTTGAACCAAATGAACTACCACTCCGAAGCTCCTGTGAGCCTCGGCTGCTAGAACTACAAGTTGGATTGGTCAGCCCTTCATTTGGGGCAGGGACAGGACTATCTTCCACAGAATCGCCCAATTTGACATCATGCACATTGTCTGCCATGCAAATGGGAAGAGAATCATCTGCTAGTACCTGTCAACAATAAAGATAATGACTGGACTGATCAAATGTTTCTGAACTGAGATTTCCATATAAAGAAACGCAAACAAAATCCCACCCGCAATTCTTCGTATAAAGTGGATCCTACTGCATATCACAACTGACATGTCCATGTGCTCACTCCATATAAGAATCTCAACTTCAGAACATGTGGCATATTTCCTCTAAAGCACCAGCAGGATACTAGTCATTCATGAATACATCTTGTACTACACATTTGAATTACATTTGACAATGCTGAAATTTTGATACTTAAAATCACTAGTTCAATGGCTTTCCATCATTAGTTCTGCTAATGAAGAACAACCATAAAAGATGAGGTTTTAGAACACACAATCCAAAAGCGCTCGGATATCTAATGATGGAAAATCGCATTCTTGTGTAGAAACGAAAACCCATTAACCAGAATAGAATTTACCAGCATAATAAACAAATCACAAACAACAAATTTGTCATAAGAAAAATCTAAGGAACATCAGACGATAAGGCAACGTACATCGTCATTGTCATCGTCCTCATCATCATCTGACATATCATCATCTTCAATCATCAGACCCTCGTCAATCTCCACAGGCGAGATATCAAGTTCATCATCCTGCAATTGCAAAAAAAAAAAAAACCATTGTTCAACTGTATATTTGTAGCAGTATATATATTGTGGGAGCAGAAAATACTTATAAAAAAATCAGCAAAGAAAAAAAAAAGTTGAACATTATAGAGTTTTCTTCTGAAGCACACAATGCAAGAGTGTGTGTTTGCACATGTATGTATATGTGTGTGTGCGCGCGAGATAGAGAAGAGAGTAGAAGTGGGAATTAATATTTATCATCTGGTATTCTGGTATGGCATATTAAACTTTTGTCTCGTTCAGACTCCACGTTTTGAGGCAAACAAATCAACAAGATATAGGAAATTCCAAAATATTGATGAACATAGTCGTGCTGCATGACATGCGTGAAATAGCACACTTTATGAACTTTGTTCAGAGCAATGGATTTTACTTCTAATTTTTTTGGGGGGAGCAGGGTATTCCGTGTTAAAAAGTAATTAAATTTTCAAACTCATTTATACAGGTCCAGGGAGCTTGAGAACTAGTGGCATAAGTTAACTCAGACTTGGGAAGATACAGCTTCATTTAAGTTGGAGGGTGCATGTGATATCTCCCTCCTTCCCTCAAAGGAAGAAAAGACTCCCAAACTAACAAATGACTTCAAGAAAGCTCATTCCGACATCAAAGGAAAAGCTACAAATACGAAAGTTACCTCATCGTACTGGGGTAATGCCGGCATTACATGCAAGACATAAAACAAAAAGGAAGTGAGGCTTATCATAAAGGCTGGAATTACATGAATGGCATAGTCGCGTAAAATACAATACAACCTAGATTGACCCAAAATTCCTAGCCTACATGATATAGGTCAGCAAATTAACAAGACATCAAATCTCCAAGATCTTGATGAATGTAGCAGGTTGCATAAGCATATGCAAGTGGTACATAACATCACACAATCATAAAGGAGATTTTTTTTTTTGGGGGGTGGGGGTGGGGGTTGGGGGGTGGAGGTATCGTTTCAGTTCTCAGATCATTTATAGTTCAACATTGGTGTGTGAATAGAGTGTGTATGTGCTCTCTCTCTTTTTTTTTTCTCTCTCTCTCTCTAACGCACACACAGACTGAGGAAGAAAATATTACAAAGCAAAGGATGAATCTTTGAAAGCTCATTATTATCAAAGAGAGGCCAACAAATATGATGATGTTAACCTCGTTCTACTCAGGTGATGCTAGAACAGCACACAAGATATGAAGCAAAAAGGGGAGTACAAAAATTGAAGATATACCTCAGAGCTAGTGTCTCCTTCCACTGGCTTCATTTCATTATCTTTGTCTACGGCTGCTCTTCTGCGGGCAGCATTTCTAGTCTGGGGTCCCTTCCCCTCTTCTTGGTTGGGCTTCAGAACTGCTTTCCCCTTGGCCTTCGATGAACTTGAGCCTTTTTCTGCTGAAGAATCTTTTTTTGTCGTATTACCAATATTAACAGATGATTTGGCACGTGTTGAATGCCGTCGAGCCGCAGAAGCAGGAGTGGAGGCAGATGGTGAAGAAGCGCCAATACCAGCAGGAGTGGTCCCAGACTCGGAGTTCCCAGCAGGTGGCACTTGACCTGACTCGCTTCTCTGAACCCTGGGCCACAGAAAGTCCTCAACAGCAGCCAAACTTGCTAATGGATCAATCAGCACAACATTCGACGAGTAGTCACGAAGTGATTTTTCTCCCTGCGCTCGGCAAAGGCGTAGCTTAAATGGTTGAGATAGAGCACTTAGACCAGAAGAAAGACGGGCATTTCCACCAGATGATCGTGAAGCATGGCTGAGCACAACTGGAAAGCGTTCCAAAGAGGACAGCGCACTTTGAAGTTTTTGAACAAGAAGGCTCATGGGTACAACATTTCCTTCATCAATACTTCTAGGAAGAGCGACAGAAACAAAATATATGTATCTTCTGATAGCTTGATCACGAAGCTTAGACAAATTTGCTTCAGAAACTTTTTCTTTGGAGAAATAACCACATGTGAAGTAGTTAAGCAAAGAGGCAACAGCTCCACTACCAATAAACTCAAAAGTTGACACCCCGTCATCTCTGCTAAGCTCCCGCAGCATATCAGTTATCACCTCAACCAGTTCTTCCTCTTTACTAGCAGATATATCAAAAGGTCGGGGACAAGAAGCTTTCGACTTTCCTTTTAACTTAGTCTTATCATCATTATTCGCCAAGTTCAACTTCGTGCAAAGATTCTTTAGGCGGAGAAGATCATCTGTAGCACCAGTTTCACATGACTCTGGATCTGAAGGAAAATATTTTTCTTTAAAAGTTTTTGCAATTGCACTAACTGCTGCCCGAAGACTTGAATTAGCAGTTGGAATTTCCAATGAATTTGATTGAGAAACACCCAGAGTAGAGCTTTTAGGATCATCAGAAGGATTTGCATCAGCACCAGAATTTGCACCTCGTCGTCTATTCCGCCTAGACCGTGATGACCCAGTAATAGAATCATTATCCTTATCGTTTGGAGATTGTAGTGAACTACTGGTGGAAGTCAGTATTAATGTGTCCACAGCGTGCACTACACCCTCCCTAATGAACACTTTAGAGAAAGTACCAGGAAGTTTCTCCATCAATATCTCCGCTATCTGAAGGGCAGGCACCAGAACTTGAGGATCTTTCCACGCTAATACCCCAGCTAAGAAACTGAACAACGAAATGGAGTAAGTACAATACTAGCGACTGGCAACTCAGAAGCCATATCCTGAGAGATGAATTAAAGCCATTTACCTTGAG
>JAUEKW010144117.1:0-19078 GCA_032274785.1 Ajuga reptans
AGTTGTCCTAAAATTGGACGAATGCCTAAACATAGTGTCCTAAAATTGAAATTATGAAATATAGGGGTTTTTCTCTAAACAAGGCCTAACATACTGTCCTAAAAAAAGATTTTTCCCTATTGAAATATAAAAAATTATAGGCCCCGTCCAATTTTCTGCTAAATTTGCCTATGTGGCTAACAAATACATAGGGTGGAAGTTAAGAACTAAAAAAAAAAAAAACTCATAAATAAAACTTCCAGATACAAGTATTAATGCTGGGATGGAGCTTTATGGATTAAGGGCTGAAGTGGGTACAACGGGCTGAGAGTGTTTAAATGGCCACCGAATCTTAAGGCTGAGGTGGCAGAGAACAGATCCTGCCGGCAGGAATATGGAAACCTGAAGAAGGGGTGACCGAAATTCCGATGAACTTGTTGCACCATTTGCCTGAAAATGGGTAGTGTCGGTTATTAATACAGTCGTGGGAACTCACCACGAAGCCCGAGTCCGCTTGTTCAGGTTTTTGATCACATTAGGCTGCGGTGAAGTAGACTAAAGCGTTGTTTTCCTTTGCTTTTACTTTTAGAAAAGTTATTAAATTAGAGATTGTAGGAAAAATTACTTATAAGTAAAAGTATATAGTGTTTGAGATAAAAGTACTTTTAATTAAAAAAAAAAACTAAAAACTACAAAAGCAAGTAAAAACAGCTTACAACTTTTGACCAAAAACTACCTTTTTTTAAGCAGAAACAGTTTTTCTAAACACCTAAAATAGATTTTCTAAAGATAAAAGCAAAAAAGATGTTTTATATAAACGGCCCCTAAGAAGCTTGCTTGTTGGAGGATGATGGGCCCCGAAATGGGCCAGGTGGAATGGATTGAGGTCTTGATGAGTTTCTAAGGCTGGATTAACCTGGAATAGTTGTGATCAAATCTTAACCCTCTAGACCAATTTTTTTTTTTTTTTTTTTTTGAAAAAAAAAAGATATCATTAGATATGCTGGAAATCAACCCGTCCTGATTGATATAGGAAGTATGGTGGACTCGACCAGAAAACATCAGACTCAACATTGTTGTATTTAGTGTCATGATCAAACTTCTATGAGAGTTGAGGAGCGAAAAATTTGGCTTTTGGATGAGAGAAAAAATATGAGTATTTAGAGGTTTTAGTTATGAGTCAATGCTCATTCCCCCCCCCCCCCCCTAAATTCTACTCTGTACATTTGTTAGCTACATATCCAACGTTAGGCAGAAAAATCATACGGGGGCTATAACTGTTAATATTTCGACATATTGTTATTCAATTAACAATTATCAAAATATGGTGCTAAATTTGCTAAATTTGGTAAGATTTGGAAGTAAAAAGACTATCTAGCTACAAAACAAATCCATACTTTTACCAACTATCGTGGTAATCCGATTTAAACCATTAAAATATGATCTTTTTAATTTTAAATGTTAAAATTTTGATTATATATTAAATGATTATAAAATTTAAATATGAAAAATATTTGTACTAAAAGTTTAGGGGACAAAAAGTAGAGGCCATTACTTTTTAACTATATGCAACCAGTATTATTATGATTAATTTTTACAGAATGAATGGTCAACTAATCTTAATAAAGATTTGGCATGCTAGATTTATAGATATACGAAAGCTGCACCAAATTATAAGAGCTTAATATTTTTTATCTTTTTAATAATGATACATGTTTCTGCAATAAATAAATTTAAATTTATATTATTAATAATGTGTTGTCTTAAAAAAATAATTCTTTTTATAAGCCTGTTTGGGGAAGTGAAAATAATGTTGTAAATGCTGCTACACACTAGACGGACAAAAGACTAGGGCCGTTTAGTTGGAGCCTAGACGTAGGTGAGCTGAACATAGACATGATTAGGTGGGGGAAAATCCAAAAAATAATATTGTCAAAGTTGCTAGACACTAAACGAGCAAAAGATTAGGGCTGTCTAGTCGGAGCCTATACAAGACTGAGTTGAACATAGAGGTGATTAGGTAGGAAGAAATCCAAAAAAATTATAATAGATCAATAAAAATTTAACACTTAGACGGAAATTAATCAAAATTAACGGGATATTTTTGCAAGAGCATTCACAACCCAAATTCCACGGACGGATCAAAATTCATAAAAATAAGTCAAATAAAATTATATCTTATTACAACTTTTTCTTTTTTTCGGGAAATAGAACCTCAAAACGACATTTGAAGCTAAATCTCATTTTCAATTTGTCCAAAATCTAATTCAGAACTCCAGAGGTTTCAGTTTCATCCAAACAGACTCCATCCACCCCCCTTCAAAAGATTTTGATTCGTAAGTCTCTGTTTTTTTCCGTGTTGGATGGATTGTATGTATTATTTCAATCTTCATTTTATTTCGATTCGTTCTTAGTGATAATTTCTGTTTTATGCTTTTATCCGACTGTTATTACTCGAATTTACAGCATTTATGTTCTTCACATTCGACGCCGACAATGATGCACATTTGATGTTTGCGTTCTGGAAATCTTGTTTTTGATCTGATTTACACCTGACCTATGTCATAAAAGGTTTGAATTTTATTTGGCTTATGCGATCTGATGTTGGTTGGATTAATTAGGTTTAAAATTTACATGCTCGGGGTGATTGGTTCGCAAAAAACCAATTTTTGTTCATGGTGATTCAGATATATATATTTTTCTCTTTTTGAAAATTTCCCCCCATTTTTCTGTTTTGTCATTATATTGGTTTTGATTTCCGGAGTTTATGTGCCAAATAAGGATCTGAACAAAGAACCCCCCCCCTTTTCCCTTTCCAGGCTAGCTGGTTTTTGTTTGGCTCAAGTTTTACGCAGTCGTTCACCCTTTTGAATATTTGAACTTATTGAGTAATGGAGGATGACAAGAAGAAGAAGAAGAACAAGAAGAAGAAGAATAAGCAAGCAAATAAACAGACTGAAAGTGTCACGCTTGATGCAACAGAGTCAACTTCAGATAGTCAGAGCCATGTTCAGGAGATTGGACAAAATAATAATGATCAAGAATTGGGGATTGTGGATGCGCCAAATGATGTTAGAGCGCATGCAAGTTCTGATAGGGATGGACATCTTGCTAATGGCACTGAAATAGTAAGTGTACTTTGATATACGTTTGTGGCTGTCATGAGTGTGTGTGTTTTGGTGGTCACTTTTAATGCTAAAGCACTTTTTGTATTCACATATATTTTTACCTCTTGTTTTCTCACTTGACATTTGTTTACAGACAAGCTTGACTGAATCAGAGAAACAATATTGGCTGGACAGAGAGGTAAGGGCAAGGTTGAACTATCCATTGCCAGAATTAATAATTTAGTATGTGGTTTCTTGTTTTTTTAACATTATTGAAGAAAAAATGCTAACTTCAAGGATCTTAAATAGGTCGTCTCCGAACGCCAAATTAAAGATCTTCAAGCTGAAAAGGATGCACAGATGCAGAAAGAGGTGGTCTAAACTTACTTTCTTTCAACATTTTTGTACAATTCTTCCCCTCTCTATTTCTGATCTTTTCATTTACCTTATTGCGGCTATTTATCTATATATATATATATGCATATAACACTGTTTTGTGTAATACCATGTCCTCCTGTGAATGTCCGTTTTACATAAGCAAGCTGTCATGTCCTTTTACAGGCGTTACTCGAAGAGAGAATCAGGCAGTTGATGAAAGAAAAATATGGAAATTCAGAAGAAGAGGTAGTGTGCTGTAAAGTTTCCAGTAAATGCACTTGTTTACCTTTATCTAGGGCTCTTCCGGTAGAGTCACGTTGTTAGTTTGTTTGCTTGTACCCCCACAACCCCCCGCGTCTTTCCTCTGTTTTCCTGATTGTGTATGACTATTTTGCTTTGGCAGGCTAATCTAAAAGAAAAAATTAAACAGTTAAATGATGAAAAAAACGCATCCTTGCAGACCGAGGTAGCGAATTTGACTTTTCAGTGAAATTGGCTATTCTTATTTGAATTTCATAAAATATTAATTTCTTATATAAACAAGCTACTCAGAAGGGAAGCACCATGTAACAATGTTGGCTTGTACAGGCTAGCACGAAGAAGAAATTTATACAATTGGAGCACGAAAAGGATGTATTAATCCAGAAAGAGGTAACTTTGTATTATCAGATCCCATAAATATTTTGGGTTGCATGCATGTGTCACGAACTTCCGTTTTAATTCCTTTTGTCTGTGACTTTTTTGCTTTTCTAAAAGCTGTAGACGTTTTTTATATGCTTTACAGGGAAGTATGCAAGAGAAAATTCAGCAATTACAAAGGGAGAGTGATGCTCACATGCAGAAAGAGGTAAGACTACATCATTAGCTTACCCTTAAGGTGAGGTTTATGCAGTTACCGAACCTTAACATGCTTTATTCTTGTAATTATTTTTTTCTGACCTCCAAGTAGTTTGGCTAGGATTTTGGTATTCCACACAGTTCTGCATAAATTTCTATGCTAGTTTAGAGATAAAAATTTTACAATCGGAGGGTGAAAAGGATTATTGGGTCAAGAAAGAGGCGATCTTCATCATTCTTGAATTGTATTGAATTCTCAGACTTTAGAGCTTCGCCTGATTATTGTTCATTTTATCAAAATCAGATATTGGTGTCTGCTTTATTTTCAGAATACAACTTCTTCTTTCGCACAAGGACCTTATAATTTCTTAATACATTGTACCTTGAAATTCAAAACTTTTTTTTTGCAGGCGGGTTTTGAGGCAAAAACTAATCAGTTGGTGGATGAAGCAGCACTATTAAATTTGAAAACGGCAAGTTTCCATCTGAGTTTGCACGGAAATAAAAAATCTTTCGCAAAGAATATTGCTAATAAGAAATTAGGGTTATTTCAATGAATAATTTTACAATGGAATGCAGGCGAGCCTAGAAGAAAAGATAAATCAGATGGAACGAGAAAGAGAATCATGGATCCTAAAAGAGGTAAACACTATCTCTATCATGACTGATATGCTTGTTTTCCATCTTTTAGCTGCTGCATCCCTAAACTTACTAACAACTATGCTCAAGGAAAAACTAATTGGTCCTTCGGCAGCTTCAGGGATAATAGACAAGGATACAGATGCATGTTCATCATTATATTGGTAACCTGAGCAGCAGAACATCAATTTATTGCTAGTGATCCCTACATAGATTTAATTGGAACAAACCTAATCTGATGATTCGATATTAGTCGGTAGCTGTAGCTGAAGACTTTTCAACTTTGGCTATTATAGTCCATTTCTTATATACGAAAGAAAAGAAAAGAAAAAGGAAAGGCTGTTCTAGAGCTACACAAATCTGGCTAAGGAAAACCTTAGGTAGGAGGCAAACTGTTAGATGTAAAGTAAGGTATATCAATATCGTTTTTTTTTTTATAAGAAACGAAGATATATCAATATCTTTATGATAATTATTCTGCATAGTCAATTGGTCACTATTTTTGCTAATTGAGAATGTAGCTCCACCGCTGGCGTCTATCCTTCCAATAGAACCACTTTTGTTCTAATCCCTTCCTACCAAATACGCCACTTCCATTGATCAATTTTGATATTTTCTTTATGAATATCTGCTCTGTCTGAAGCATCATTAGATGAGATGAAACATATTTGTAGATCACATGCTCTCTCATACATGATTTGATTATATGTAACGTTACTGAATAATGAAATTCAATTTAACTGACCCGGCATAGTGTGATTAAGGCATATTATGTTGTAAATGTTATGAAATGCTGGATTGGAAGGAATTTTTTATTTTTATGCTTTGTCTTGTCTGTTTGTTAATCTTTGCCGACATTGTAACGCATCTGCACAATTTGCATTGCCAATGGAGAGAATTTATTAAGGAATTAATTTTCTCTATGGCTTGTTCACTATGACAGAACTCTGCCAACGAGTCTATTGCCAGCCTGACTAATTGGAACACCAAATTACAAGCTCAGGTACCAATCTTAGCAGCAATATATCAATTGTAAATACACAGATAAATACGTTGTTGGACAATGTACGGATTTTTATCTTCAAACTTGCATGGGTTGTGTTACTGGTTAATCACAACTAGAGACTTTTTTTTTTTTTTTTAATTGCACGAGTCTAGTGCTTTCCTGAATAGTTTGCAGCAGAAATAATCCCTGGATATCTATCGGTTCTCGTTCGGAAATGACTTGCCAAAATTCTATCCATAGTTTTGAATAAAAAGGAAATATCCTTATTGGAACATAAAATATGCATGCAATGCTCTATTCCAGTGCCTAAATTTCATGTGACAGGGGATGACCCCCCCCACACCAACCCCCCCTAAAAAAGAAAGAAAGAAAAAATTTAAAACCCTATAAAGTTTGTTGGACCTGTGGTAAGTTACTCTATTATGTTTAGAAGACTTTTTCATAATTCATTTTGTTGCCTAAAGTGCTGCAGTGTTGCTGCATAAATAATATGCTACCGTGTCGTCCTATTTAACTCTAAATGTTCCTATTTATTCTGATAGTAGAAATTAAAATCAGAGCCTGGCAGGTGATGGAGCTGGAGCAATCAAGGGAGAGTCTCTTAAATGAAATACAACAGTTGAAAGGAATTACTTCCAGTCTACAGTTGAGGATCGACAATCTTGAGACAGACAACAAAGTGGTAAAATATCCCCTTTATTCTGGCCACTCCAGTAATGTTTTTTCACTTTGAGATTTGATCCCCTCATGCATAGTGATTTATTTTCCTCACTTTGGCATTGTTATGAGTATTCTGTATGTTATGTAGTCAGCATCATTTTGGTGAATTTTTATTTCCGTTTCAGACTTCAGAAGGTGGGGATGCAAAATACCAGGTAGAAGCTGCACATGCATTAGCTGACAAATTGGTAGCGGAAAACTCAGATCTTGTTGAAAAGGTGTGGTCAGACCCCTCCTTTCCATTTGTAAATGAACTCGTTCCCCCAAAAAGACAAAAAAACTGTGAAATTGTGGTGCTATATATTTGTTTGATTTTTTCTGATTGTGTGTTCAGGTGAATGAGTTATATGCTACTCTTGACCAGAGGGGTGTAAGAACAGACCAACATTTCGTTGCCAGCTTAGTTACAGGGGCACTAACTCCTCAATCCACCGATATTTCTGACGGCCCAGATCTCGCGCCCGATTTGGCAGTAGGAACCAATGATAGGCACATTACTGCTTATCCTGCTTCTGATTCAATACCCGAAGCTAGCAAGACAATCTCTATCTCAGAGAGCACCCAGTCTTTAGAAGATGTCATGATCAAAGATCAGAGGAACAGTGAGATTGTGAATGTTGATAATAGCCTAAAAGTTTCGAATTCTTCGGAAATACTAGAGGATGATGAAATTGTGCAAATCCCATTAGACGAGAATGAAGTTGTGGAAACTAATTTGGAGGTGACTCAAAATGATGAGGAGATTGACGTCTCGCTCACTGATTCTCCGTTGATCGGTGCTCCATTTCGTTTCATGTCCTTAGTTGCGAGATATGTCAGCGGAGCTGATTTAGTAGATAAGAAAACTGGAAAACCAGGCTAGTCAATCCTGAAATTTTGTGCATTGTTTTTGTTAGGTATACGACCACAGGAAAAAGCAGGTTCTATTTATACCGTTTCTTGTCTTATTATCTTGCAGATGCTCTTTAAGGATAGATACAATTGAATGTCTAGCCTTTTTCCTCTTGTCTTATGTAAGATCAACATTTACAAACTCTGTAAATTGATTGATTAACACTTAGAATTTGAACATCCAATTACAACATTCTGATTCTTACAATGATTACTCTGTTTCTGCATTCTATGACTCTTTAACATCACACAGCCTTTACTGAAAGAACAAATTATTACATTACATCTGAAAATTCTAACACCCTTTTTCGCTGAGAAGATGGAAATGCTTTTGGCTTTTGATGCAATGCCGTTTCTTACAATGTTGGACTAGTGCTCGATTTCTCTGATGATGTTCGGATTTTGGGCCTGATTTCCTCAATCATCCGAACAACCTCATCCATTGCAGGTCTCATCTCAGGCACCTTAGTCACACAGGCCATTGCAATCTGAAGCATCTGTACCATTTCTTCTTCAATATTCTGATACTTGATCAGATCAGCATCGAAAACCTCAGCCGTCCATTCCTCCCTCACAACGGATTGGACCCATTTCGGTAAATCTGCTACCTCATCTTGCCCCACTGACTGTATTGGTGCTTTGCCTGTGAGCAATTCTAGGAGCAGAACTCCAAAACTGTATACATCTGAGTGTTGAGAAGATCTCCCAGTTTCAATGATCTCGGGTGCTTGATAACCTACGCTTCTCGATGGAGTTGTGGGGATTCCCAGTAGAGGAGTAAGACCAAACTCTGTGATATATCCATTTAGATCTTGTGTGAGGAGGACATTGGATGATTTGATGTTTCCATGAGTCAGTTTTTCAGAATGTATATATGCTACTCCCTTAGCTGCTCCTAAGGAAATTCTAATTCTTGATTCCCAATCAAGAGTTCTTCCAGCCTCCCTGTTCCCTGTAGACATCACAACATAAAAGAGAAGTAAATAAACTCCGATAGCCGACCCCATAGAATGTAATAAACGCGCATGTTGTGTGTGAGAGTGTTCTTGAATAGTGTGAAATCATCTGGTGTAGTTGACCGGGTGTAGCATGGAATAAATTGATTCTGTGTGTGTACCGTGAAGTCGGGAGGAGAGGCTGCCTCCGGGTACATGATCATAAACGAGAAGTTTCTCGTCTTTAGAATGGTAATAAGCGCGAAGAGGAACTATATTAGGGTGGTGGTTTATCCTTCCAATAGCCTTCATTTGTTGCTCGAATTCCCTTTTTCCAGCGGCGACCTCCCTCAGCCGCTTCACCACCACTGTCGTACCTTCCTCTAAGATAGCTGTGTAGGTTGTACCATAGGTTCCTTTCCCTAGAACCTCAGCTGAAGCTCTCAACAAATCCTCAAGATTGAAGTTATAGTAACAGCCTTGGAAGAAGATCAATTTGTTCTTTTCGGCGTCTTGTACTCCACTCGAGAAGTCTTCTTTAGGCGTCTCCCGCCTGCCCCCTTGAAAAGTTTTAACTTCACTTTTAGCAGCTCTTTTTCGCTTCACACAACATACTAAGATCAATGAAGCTGTGAGGAATAGTATTGCAGCTCCACCTACTCCGAGCGCAACTATAGTTCCCGTGCTTAAAGGTTTGTTCGATTTTCGAATTTGAGGAACTGTAGGGGAAGGTCGGGTGTGGACTGGAGAAGGAGATGATGGGAAAAAAGCTTGAGACGGAGAGGGAGGTGAAGACGAAGGCGATGGTGATACAGAAGGGCAGCTTTCTAAGGGTCTCCCACACAACATGGAGTTTCCAGCAAAAGACGATATAGGAAACGACTGGAGATTAGATGGGATTGATCCATTGAAGTTGTTATTACTAAAATTCAACTGCTTAAGCTTTGGAAGATTGAAATTCGGTATAATTCCAGAAAGAGAGTTGTTTTGGAGGAACAAGCTGGTGAGGAGTGTCAGATTCTGGACTGTTTCCGGAACATTCCCTGTTAACGAGTTGAACGAAAAATCAATGACATTGATCTGCGGAGAGATAGACGAAGGGATATTACCCGAGAATCTGTTTTCTTGGAGATTAATGTAGCGAAGGGAAGCAAGAGAGAGAACATCAGACGGAAGACTCCCATTAAGGCGATTGGACCGAAGGCTCAGGGTATTAAGCGCGTCCAATCTACCTAACGTGTTGTCCGGGATCCGGCCTAGAAGCCCATATCCAGGAAGACGAAGGGCCACAACACGAGAATTGTCCGACGTGCAAGTGATCCCGGGCCATGAGGTGCAGATTGAGGAAGCGTTTCTCCAGTTGAGTCTTCGAGCGTGTGGTATAGCAGAAGCGAAATCGAGCAGGGCTCGTCGGTCGGAGTTGAGGTCTGCGGTTATCGTTGGGAGGAGATATAGGTACAAGATCAAACACCATATGGAAAACGAGGAAATGATCTGCTTCATCATTTTTGGACACAAATGCTTCTGCTTAAAACCTCTTTTCAGTTTTTGATGTCCATCTCCTGCAGTCATAAAATATCATTTTGTAATAAATTTATTCTTCCTGGTATCATTTTTTTTTTAATTTTTATAAACGGTAAATTTAAATCTCAAAATGAATTTAGTTTCTGATTCAGCTATCAAATTAAGAAGTCATGGTACATCACTTATATGGTAGCAGACAAATTCAGTTACAACTCAATGGAAGAGATGACGATATCTCTGCAAAATCCCCTGTTTTCAGTTTACATGTTAGTAGCAGGTACTCCCTCCGTTTCATTTTATTTGTCGTTTTAGATTCTCAATTTTGTTTCGGATAAATGTTGTTTTGGAACTTCTTACGACTTCGTTCCAACTCCTACACTACTTATTTTAAGAAATCAAGATGAATTCATGTAGTATGGGAGAGATGGATTAATTAGAAATATTGTTAATTGATCATGGCTGCATTAGTCAAATTTGTACATTTCCTTAATTTTTAACAAAAAAAACTTTAAACAACATTTAAAAAAAATCAAAACTTTGTTAGATATTCATGCATTTGTTTCACTCTCTATAGTTGCCTTTCTTGCTACAATGTCTATAGGTGGAAAATTTTCCATGAAGACCAAGACCTTGCAAATTGATTTTATCCTACAAGGAGATATATATTTATGGCTAATTCTTACATACCCAGTCCTCGAGTAATTGAGACAATTCACCATTCATTTGGTGGTGGAGCCCAACTAATCTCCATCCGTCCACCAAATTAACAATAGCTTATCATAGTCCGGTACTTTCTGACATTATAGACAAAAAATGTTCATATACTAACCTAGATCTTCTCTTTCTACATTGATTACATAAACATTTCTTGCAAAATTTTCTGTTTTAATTATAAACAGCTGCAATTTCTTGCCAAGACAAAATAAAAGCATAAAAAGACAGATAGAACATGCAAACTGTCAGACCCACCCCACAACCAAGAAATCAGGCAAACTGACATCTGACATAGTGTGTATACACTATACACACACACATATATATATACATAATACATATACAGAGAGAGAGAGAGAGAGAAACTGAAGAGTACCTTCAGAGATAGGAAGAATTCTGAAGATGCAATGAACAGGAGAGACATGTAAGCTTAAAAACAGGTGTGTCTGGAGAGAGAGAGTTATAAAATGGTAGTATTATTCTGCAACATATTCTTCTCCTCTAACTCAACGTTCAACTTCTGAACCAACGGCATTATTATCTACTTTGCATATTCCCTTCTTCTTTCTCACCAAGTTACAATCTTTTTGTTGGCATAAGCAAGAATTTGTGGGACTAAAAGTGTTTGGTGTTGGTTGAATTGAAATCAAGATTTTCTTGATATTAGTTCAACACTTTTTTCTGATTTTGGATAATTGAGCTTGTTGGTCAAGCAAACAGAATTCACTGTGCACAAATCTCGAAACCCTTTTTTCCCTTTATTGTTGGATTCCTGTCCAAAACTAGTAGTTATGATAATGGGATTAGCGTAAGATACAACTACTTTTCAGATCTTAAATTAATATCAAATTGGTCAAAATTGTTTAGAAATTTGGGGTGGAGTATTGGGGTTGTTCAACATTATTAAAGACTGCTTCATGTTTGGTGTATTTAAAATAACACTGTTTGCGTCGTCTTGTTTAAAAATGTACCACCTTAAAGGTACAACTCTTTGAAAAAACCTTCAATTCGTATTTACTCGGTTTATTTTATTACTAACTTATTTAATCATATATAACTAATTGGTGAAATAAAAAAAATTAATAATAAAACGAGACACTTGTCAAATATGCAAAGTGTAGATAAAAAATGACGAACTTAATCTATTTTTGAACGAAGACAAATAAGTTAATAAATGCGGCCTAGTTTGGTCTAATAATATTTTATGTAGTTGACTAAAGCATTGGCAGTTGGGGGTTTGGTTTTGTTATATTATAAATAAATCTGCTTCCTAGTAGGCTCCCCTTAATCTTTCTTATTTAAAAGTTTTCGTCGAATTCCAACTTAATCTATTCTTGCTAAAGCGTTAGACTATTCTCTACTGTTCAACGGTTGTTTTTTTCCCAATTCTTTCTTGCTTAAGATCCCAGTTTACCCTCCAACTAATGCCTAACATATTTTATAATATTGAGAGAGGGGGCATCATCAAATAAAGTATTTTTAGGGCCAACGCCAAAATTCATTTGATGCCTTGACACCTGACATATTTTCATTTTAATGGTGTAATTAAAAAAGTCAGATCTAGCAATTACACGTAACATTTCAATTAATTATTTTAGGGGCGAGTGATTTGGGTTGGCTGGCAATGGGTGATCAGATGCAGTCACATGCGTATACACCAGTAACACCACAAATGCAAATAAAACTTGTGTCACTTGAATGTAAGTAAAAGAAGAATCCTACATAATATTGATAGACCGGTTCTCCAAACAATATTTTCAGTCACCTTATCATGCGTCATATATGCATTTAAAATCATGTGCATGACATGTGATGACAGAGAAATTAGGAACGAGACAAACTAGATTAAGATGTATTTGGACTATGATCGCTATCTACAACATTTCTCTCTCTCTCACATTGATGTATTACTTGTTTATTGTGTTCAATCTCTCTGATATTTGAATTTAGAAAATGAGATATATAAATAATTGAATATCTCCCCTTCACTTGTGAAAATGGATCTGCAGTGCAACTGCTAGTCAATACAAGCTTGTTCTCTAAAATAATGCATGCTTCTAGCCAAAACGCAACCCCTACTGGCTCCCGGTAGAGGTTGCAAACTGGCCTGGGCCGGGCGGGTGGACTGCTTCGTGGCCCAAAGAGAAAATTCAGATGACTTTTAAGTAAACATAATCAGTAAAGAGAAAATTCTGGCCCACCATAACCTCCCTTCTGTATAAAAATATAAAATAGAGAGTACATAAAACTGGCCTTTTGCTCATAATAATGAAACTCAGCTGATATATCTCATTCTTTAATTTCATGAAAAAAATATATAAAATAAGGAAAGAGTTCGGACTGAAATAAAGTCCGAGCTCTTCATGAGGCTATAAAGGATCAAAAGGTTCAGGCAGAAGTTCGAATCCATTATCAAAGAGGGATCCTTGGTCTGACTTATCATCAATACTGTGAAGCCAGTTCGTGTTCTTCAGATCCTCTTTGAGAAGAATCATGTCATAGCGGGAACTTTCATAAATATCAATGTTGGACACTTTCGCAGAAGATTGAGACCTGTCTTCCTCGCTGCCGCTTTCAGAATATCGGTTTCCATTTTCTGCAATGGCTCCATTACTGTTTACTGAGAGCTGTCCATTGGCAGATGCTGCGCCTGGTTGGCTTTTGTGGTTGGTGGATCTAATGCTTTGAGGGAACAGATTTGAGCCCGTAAGAGGACGAAGCCCATTGTTCCCGTTTCTTATGTCCTGCAATACAAGGGCAAGAAGATCTTTGAGAGTGATGATGCATGGAAGACTCTAGATTCTCTCATTTACCTAATAATATCACGTTACACGATTGCACTTTTTAATTATCAATGTGAGACACATATCGGGGATGTACATGACCTGAATGCATTGAGTTATGCTCGTGGGTCGCATTAGGTCACTAATCACTAGAAAATAAGCATATGATGGAAGCACAGTTTTCTGTTTTATGTGGCATCCTGGTAGTTCTAGGAAGTAGCTCTCAACATTCTCTGGATGGAATAGAAGGAAGGTACTCTACTTTGGGAACCCGATAATCACATGTTGCAAGAAATATAAAAAGAACAGTGAGCTAGAGATGAGTACCATATGTCGTATAGCCATGTCAAGAGATTTCTTTGAGATTGTACGGCCGAACCCTGTGCTATCGGCGGATGTCTTTGCAGGTTTCCGTGAGGACAATTCTTTCCGTGAGTCCATAGCATCAGCTGGGGGGCCATTGGAATGCGTTCGGCTCCTTCCATTAGATTCAGTGAGTCTCCCCCTGCTGACCATTGGTGATGAATGTCTCCTTGGAGCACTAGCAGCATTCGATGGGGGGTCCGTGTTCCCTTTTGCAGTGAGAGCCACACCAGGTCGGGACCTACCAGCAGATAGTGGTCTGTCAGGCAAAGTCGTTCGGAGGTTTGGTGGTGTGTCATGTGGAAAATCAGAGAGAATTATTGGCTGTGGTGGGGCCCGCACTCTTGGTCCAGGGGAGCTGGGTCGAGAAACTGAAGCAGCAGTTCTGCCATTTGTGAGACTGCGTGTACCCGGGGTTGAAGGTCCAGATACGGGAGATAAAGATGGGGCGGAGTTTCGACGAGTTGGTGTTGACGGCCGCGACGTAGTCCGAGCAGCAGGAGAGTTCAGGTTTACAGAGATTTGTGGCCTAGAAGTAGGAGTAGATGGTCTTGAGTTTTGGGATGGTCTTGGTTTATTATCTATTGAAGAGGTACTGGGTGAAGGACGAGCTCTAGAAGGAGTTGAAGATCTTGAGATGGTTGGACGGGAAGGGGTCGAAGGCCTTGTAGAAGAGCGATTAGTAGGAGTGGATGGTCTGATATAAGATGAAACAGAAGCAGAACTTGTGTTGAGAATGGAGGTGGATTTATTGGAATACGTGCTATAGTGGGAATTAGAAACAGACGGTCTAGTCACCGAACTGCTTCGAGTTGGTTTTGTGGGATGGTTGTTCTCGGAGTGAGATACCGACAGCTGAAAATGAAAACTTGTTTAGTTAAAATTATTTCAACGAATTATTCAATAAAAGAAAGTAAAGATTAAAGAACACAAGATTCATGAGTATGTTGCCACAATAGCGTTTAATTTTTGTTCAGTAAATGAGAGAAATAGCAAGTCAACTTTGAGCAAAAATAACACATACGAAAAGTATTTTATAATCAGCATAAAAGGAGCAGGATGCAGAGGCGAAAGCCTCATGCTGGAAACTCATGGCGTATATGCTGGATGGGTTGACATACCCGTGAGGTTTTGGTTGTCGAGGTCGATCTAACCATTGGACCCTTCCTAGGAGCCATAAGACCTGCGTGAGATTCATTTCCATCCGATGAAGGAACCAATGGGGTTCCAGGAGGAGTAAGAAGCCTATTACGTAAAAGAAGTCAGAATTACTCGATAGAACTGATCACAGAGAGTCTATGTAAAACTCTTACATTTCTATTCTTTAACCACCAAATTTATCATTAATCATGTTACGAAGCAGATCATCTTTAAAATCTGCCTTAAATGATCTGCTATTATCCGTTAATGCAAATTAGTATTGACCAACAACGAACCTGTGCTGAAAATTTTGGTGGTTAACTGGTTACATGCAAAGCTTACCATTCCCATATTTCATGTTTAATGTTCATTGATTAACGGAATGCAGATTTTACTAATTCTGTGAATACGTTCAGACAGATCACACTTCAAGTTTAGTACAGTGAAACATAGTGGTGACACTTCATATTCCAACTTCTGTGTCACCCATCAGCATCAAGTTCCTCTTCTAACATTGAAGATTCTCTTTTTGCAGGTTCATAAGAAACACCAGGGGAAATGTTCCAAGCCCAGAAATGTGTTAGAAACAGCCCATGCTACAGTTTATATTATTACTCTTGAATAAGGTTTTCAAAGTTTCTATACTTATTGTAAAGCATTCTTGCCTTTCTAAGGATACGTTGCTTCAGCAGTGTATTTATGACACAGACAAAATCATAGCCAGTAAAATCATCGTGGCCTTTTCACCTTTATATTAATGAAAGAGACCAATCTAAATCACCTATAAAGCTTGAGCATAACTAGTTACTAGTACTATCAATAGAAGAAATGAAGGACCATACACAGATTTATAAGAATCCAACTAAAAAAAGGAAAAAAAAATCATAAACAACCAGTTCCTCTCTCACAGTTGTTTTACGGCGATCAGCAATTGGAAGAGGGGGAGGGGGGTGAAGTAGAAGCAATTGAAGGGAGATAAATTTCGGCATAAGCTAGATCTGATAATTACTATGAAAATAAATCATAAATCCGAGAAAAAGAAACGAAGAGTACCAATCGTAGTCGTGCTTTCCTCCATCAGCTGACAACAGATCATCCAACCCGCTCTTCCCCTGTTTTGCTGATCCAATTGAGAGTCTCCCCAATTTCACCGACACTATGCACAAATTAAGTGGACGGATATTAAACAACTAAAACGAAAGGAAAGAAGAGGCAACATCTTACAGAAATAGTCGAAGCATAACGATAGTAGAGCAACCAAAGTATATCCAGTACAGTAGACAATTAAGAACTTGCCGACTGCATTTCCCAAAAGGAAAACCACAGCCACGACGTCGTTTCTATTAATTACTACTACCAGTCGTTACATATTAAAATTAACAGATAATGCCAAAAACTCAGAGAAAAGAAGTACGATGTTTCCTCGCCGAGTCTCGAATCAATTATAATATAGTCCATCAATCACCACCAGAGATTCAACAGATAGAGGAAGAAAACTAAAAACAGAGTAATGGTGAGAATCATTATATCAAGTACCATCGGACTCGTCGGAGGAGGCGACGGAGAGACTGCGGCGGCTTTTGGAGAAGAGATCCAAATGATCATCGTGTGATTCCTTGGAATTAGGAGCTCCGTTGAGGCTGAGACCTCGGCGGTGGTTGAGCGGCATATTCCGGCCGGCGCCGGTGAGAGATTCTCTCAAGTTCCGATTCATGGAGAGCGATTTGAAGTCAGAAAAGCATATGTGGATGTGGAGTGGACTAACAGAGATACGAAAAGCACGCAATGCGTGACTGAGTAGAAAGATGAAAAAATATAGAAGGGAACGGAGTCACGGAACTCGGTAAACTCTTTTTCGTTTTCGACTAAATATAACTACCATTCAACGACGTCGTCAGGCTATGAACATAGATATATTTGTCTAGATCTGTATGTATATTTGACTGAGTTGGAAAGCGGGTGGTGGTGAGTCAGAGTATACCAAGTTACAGTGAAGGAGAGGAGAGGAGGCAAGCGCATGTTCAGTGACAGTGAAAAATAACCCAATAAATACCAAAACCAGCTGTGTTTCTATTTCTTATTTCCACTCTCTTTCTAATTAATTTAAATATTCGTACATATTTAGTATTTTATTTGCTAATTTAAGTAATTGTGGAAGGATAATTGCGTTAACAATTCGCCCTATAGTAGATTAAAATACAAATTCAGATGACGATATTTTCGGTAGATTCTTACCTGCACCAGGTACATTACGAGCAAATTTAGAAAAAAAATTTAGATATAGTCGCAACTCACAATCTAACCTATCGATAATTAAGATGTGTTTCCGACTAATTTGGAATAAAAATCTTGACGGAGTTAGAAATTGTCTTACCAATTGAATAAATCTAACGTTGTTAATTATTTGCTAGATACTTGTGGTCATCTATATTCATGTTTGCTATAATATTTGTGTGTCCTACTATTTGGGGATAGGTGATGGACCATTAGGAAAAAAGGATCACGAGAAAGGGCATAAGAAATGTACAAACCCTTTTATTCTCTCAGTTCTGTTAAATGATTTAATATAAAAAAAAAAAAAAATCTGACCTTTAGTTTTTTTTTTTTTTTCCATTTGTTATCCGACCTTAAAAATATTTCAAATTACTATCTGTACTTTATAATTTTTGTTAGTTGCTATTTAAACTATTATTTTTTGGCAGAAACAAAAAGAAAATAGCATTTGAGGTCAAAGTTTAGCATAATTTCTTACCCCCAAAATATTTAAACGTTAAACTACTGGGAAATATAGATGTGTCTCACCAGAGATGAATTCATAAAATTTTCATAATGGAGACATAATCAATATATAAGGGAGTACAATCAATATACAATATATATAATAAAAAACAATTAAGTATGAGGCACAATACTATTTTCTTACCTAATATTAATGAATTAATCTTTTAAAAAAATCAAATAACAAAATCAAAGCTTTTTTTATATATAAATTTTGTGGGGGCACATGCTCCAGAATGAGTGTTGTAGATCCGTCTCTGTATCTCACGAGCACTGCATTCGTTGAGAATGTGCCGAGATTTAATGCCTCCCATTTATGCTACACCTTTAAATTAATTTATGAGTTTAATGCTTTTGGGATTAAAATAGAAATTATACTAAGTTTTAATTTCAAATGAAATTTCTTTTTTTTTTCTTCCTTTTTTTTACAAAAAATAATAATTTCGGTAACAACTAATAAAAAAAAAAAAGGGGGTGGGGTGGGGTGGGGTGGGGTTTGAGATGGGGGTACTCTACCAAAATGTGGCCCATTGTATATAGTAACATCACTGTGGAGAGATGTTGGATCTTACAGTTATTTTAGCAAAACATCTGCATGATAAGCTAGCTAGGTACCTTAATTGAATCATTATCTATATATATATCTGCCTATTTCTATTTCTCACCTCAAATTCTATGTTGCACCTTTTATAACCACAACTATGATTGTCACATTTTAGTAATTTAGGGCATGTTTGGTTTGGGATGGGGCAATTCATTTTGGGTGGTCCAATCCACTCTTATTTTTTGTTTCAAGAGTGCATCGTTGGCTCAATCTCCCCAATCACTCTCTCCTCAATCAACATCTTTTTATACACATCACATCACAACAATCTCTCTCTCTCTCCTCAATCGGCATCCTCTTATACACATCACATCACATCACATATCTATACACTATTATAAAAGTGCTTTAAGTTTCAGCCAATTTTGATTTGGCCTATTTTGTCCCTGTTAGATTAAATTAGTCTAAGGATAATTATGTAATTCTCTATAGTCAGTATCCTAATCCTATTGTCCCTGTTAGATTAAATTAGTCTAAGGACAATTATGTCATTCTCTGTAGCCAGTATCCTAATCCTACTCTAATTCTATTCGCATGATTCTTTTACATCCAAACCAAAACGACAGATTATTTAATTAATGATATCTTCGAATAAATTCTGTAAGATTTGAATGACATTGTTATATTAAGAATTGTCGCCTTCTGCTATAAATATATGAATGTGTTAATATTGTTGATTG
>JAUEKW010144118.1:0-10568 GCA_032274785.1 Ajuga reptans
AAATAAGTTGAGTTTTAGTAGAACGGTCCACTTACGATAGTTTGGAATTAAATAAAATGCATCGAAATTGAATTAAACAAACGTTTGTAATTGTATTATATCAATTTAATTTTCATTTAACGGAACCACATGAAAATTTCAATAATAGCTAAACACATCAAACATGACAACATTATAAGTAAATTTACAGGGTGTTTGGCTAAACTTGTAAGCTCTTCAAAACATCTTATAAGTTCTTAAAATGTGTTTGGCAAAATAAGTTGTCTAACATCTTATAAGATATAAAAATAAGCTTTTAGAGCTTATAAGCTTCCGAAAAAAAAAAGATGTTCTAGTTCATCTTATTTTTCAAAGGACATATAGATTACACTCAAATTATACATATTACATACACACACATATTTTACACATATTTCACACACTTCACACATTACACACTACACACACTTCACACACCTCACACACTTCACACACATTATACACATTTCGCACACACTTCACACATTACACACACTACAAAAATTACACACAATTCATACATTTCACACGCATTACACACACTACACACATTTCACACACATTATGCTCCACATATTTCACTCACACTACACACATTATACATACTTCACACATTTCGCACACATTATGCTCCACATATTTCACACACACTACACATATTACACACACTTCACACATTTCACACACATTACACACACTTCACACACACTCCACATACACTACACATATTTCCACATGTCACACACACTTCACACAGTTCATACACTTCACACACATTACGCACATTTCACACTACACACACGACACACATTTCACATACACTACACACACTTCACATACACTACACACACTTCACATATTCCACACACATTACACACACTTCGCACACACTACAAACATTTCACACAATACACACACTACACACACTTCACAAAAATTACACACATTTCACACACACTACACAAACTACACACACACTACCCACATTACACACATTTCACATACACTACACACACTACACATATTACACATACATTACACACACTTCACACATTACACACTTAACACATTTCACATACATTACACACACTTCACATGCATTATACACATTTCATACACATTTTAAATATTACACACAGTGCATATATTTCACACACTAAATACACACAACACACATTACACACACTTCAAGCATTTCACACACACTACACACATCACACACTTCACACATTTTCCACACACTACACACACTTCACACACATTACAACACTTCACACACACTACACACACTTCACATATTCCACGCACTACACACATTATACACACTCACACACACTACATACATTTCATACACAATTTACACATTACATACACTACACACACTTCACACACTTCACACACTTCACACACGTTTCACACACACAAACCACATTTCACACATAGTACACACACTTCACATATTTTACACACACTTCACACATTTCATTAATATTACACACACTTCACACACACTACATACATTTCACACACTTTTCACACATTACACACACTACACACATTACACACAATGCACCCATTTCATACACTATACGCACACTACACATATTCACACACGTTACACACACTACACACATTTCACACACATTACACACGCTACACACACTTCACATATTTTAAACTCATTACACACACTTCATACTACACACATTTTACACATATTTCACAGATAATTCACACACTTCACACATTTCACACAAACTACACACACTACACAAACTTCACACACACTACACATATTTCGCATACACTACACACACTATACACCTTACACACATCTTACCCAAACTTCACACATTAACGTACTTCACACATTCACATACATTACACACACTTCACACGCATTATACACATTTCACACATATTTTAAATATTACACACACTGCATACATTTCACACACTAAATACACACTACACACACTTCACGCATTTCATACACACTTCACACATTTTCCACACACTACACATTTCACACATTACAACACTTCACACACACTACGCACGCTTCACACATTCCACGCACTACACTCATTTCACACACATTACACACACTTTACACATTACATACATTACACGCATTACACATATTTCACACATTTCACACACACTGCACACATTTCACACAAATTACGAACACTTCACATATTTTACACAACACTTCACACATTTCATGTACATTACACACACTTCACACACTACACACATTTCACACACATTTTACACATTACACACACTACACACACTACACACAATGCACACATTTCACACACTATACATAGACTACATATATTCATACACATTACACACACTTCACGCATTTCACACACACTACACACACTTCACACATTTCACACATTACACACACTTCACACACTACACACATTTCACACACAATTCATACATTACTCACACTACATACATTTCACACACATTACACACACTTCATACACACTACACACATTTCACACACACTTCACACATTACACACACTACACACATTACCCACACTTCACACATTTCACACACATTATACACACAAAACATATTTTATTCACATTACACACATTTCACATTACACACACTTAACATATTTCACACACACTACACACACTACACACATTACATACACTTCACATATTACACACACTTCATACTCACTACCAACTTTTCACACATATTTCACACATTACACACACTACACACATTACACCATTTCATACACTATACACAAACTACACACATTTTACACACATTACACACACTTTATGCATTTCACACACACTACACACATTACACACACTTCACACATTTCATACATATTACACACACTACACACATTTCACACACACTTCATACATTACACACACTACACAAATTTCATACATTTCACACGCATTACTCACACTACACACATTTCACACACATTATGCTCCACATATTTCACACACACTACACACATTACACATACTTCACACATTTCGCACACATTATGCTCCACATATTTCACACACACTACACATATTACACACACTTCACACATTTCACACACATTACACATACTTCACACACACTCCACACACACTACACACATTTCCACATGTCACAGACACTTCACACAGTACATACACTTCACACACTTTACACACATTTAACACTACACACACTACACACATTTCACATACATTACACACACTCTTCACACACTTCACATATTTCACACACGTTACACACACTTCGTACACACTACAAACATTTTACACACATTTCACACATTACACACACTACACACATTTCACACAAATTACACACACTTCACACATTTCAGACACACTACACAAACTACACACACACTACCCACATTACACACATTACACACATTTCACACACACTACACACATCACACACACACTACACACACTTCACACATTACACACTTCATACATTTGACATACATTACACACACTTCACATGCATTATACACATTTCATACACATTTTATATATTACACACAGTGCATACATTTCACACACTAAATACACACAACACACATTACACACACTTCACGCATTTCGCACACACTACACGTATCACACACGCTTTACACATTTCACACACTCTACACACACTTCACACACATTACAACACTTCACACACACTACACACACTTCATACATTCCACGCACTACACACATTATACACACTCACACACACTACATACATTTCATACACAATTTACACATTACATACACTACAAACACTTCACACATTTCAAACACATTTCACACACACAACACACATTTTACATATATTACACACACTTCACACATTTCACGCATATTACACATACTTAACACACACTACATACATTTCACACTATTTCACACATTACACACACTACACACATTACACGAAATGTATATATTTCATACACTATACACACACTACACATATTCACACACGTTACACACACTTAATGCATTTCACACACACCACACATTTCACACACATTACACACACTTCATATATTTCACACTCATTACACACACTTCACACTACACACATTTCACACACATTTCACAGACATTTCACACACTTCATACATTTCACACACACTACACGCACTACACAGACTTCACACACACTACACACATTTCATATACACTACACACACTATACACATTACACACATATTACCCACACTTCACACATTAACACACTTCACACATTCACATACATTACATACACTTCACACACATTATACACATTTCACAAATATTTTAAATATTACACACTACACACTAAATACATACTACACACATTACACACATTTCACGTATTTCACACACACTTCACACATTTCCCACACACTACACACATTTCACTCATTACAACACTTCTCACACACTACACACACTTTACACACTCCACGCACTACACTCATTTCACACACATTACACACACTTTACACATTACATACACTACACGCATTACACGCACTAAACACATTTCACACATTTCACACACACTACACACATTTCACACAAATTATGCACACTTCACATATTTTACGCAACACTTCACACATTTCATACACATTGCACACACATCACACATACTACACACATTTCACACACGTTTCACACATTACACACACTACACACAATGCACACATTTCACACACTATACACATACTACACATATTCACATATATTACACACACTTCATGCATTTAACACACAGTACACACTTCATACATTTCACACATTACATACATTTCACACACATTTCGCACATTTCACACATATTACACATATATTATACACACTTCACGTATTTCACACACATTACGAACATATTACACACACTTCACGCATTTCACACACATTACGCACGTTTCACACACATTATACACTTCATACACTACACATATTTCACACACAATTCATACATTACTCACACTACATACATTTCATACACATTACATACACATCATACACACTACACACATTCCACACACACTTCACACATTACACACACTACACACATTACCCACACTTCACACATTTCACACACATTATACACACTAAACATATTTTATACACATTACACACATTTTACATTATACACACTTCACATATTTCACACACTCTACACAAATTACATACACTTCACACATTACACACACTTCATACTCACTACCAACTTTTCACACATATTTCACACATTTTACACATTACACACACTACACACATTACCCACAATGCACACATTTCATACACTATACGCAACCTACACATATTTTACACACATTACACACACCTTACGCATTTCACATATACTACACACATTACACACACTTCGCACATTTCATACATATTACACACACGTCACATATTTCATACACCCTTCATACATTACACACACTACACAAATTTCACACATTACACACGCTTCATACACACTGCACACATTACACATACTAGACACATTTCACACACATTACATATATTTCATACACATTACACACATTTCAGACACACTACACACAATACACACAATTCATATATTTCACACATATTCCATACGCTTCACACACACTACACACATTTTACACACAATGAACACATATTCATACATTACACACACTACACAAAATGCACACATTTCACACACACTACACACACAATACACACGTTTCATACATTTCACACACACTACACACATTACACACACTTCACGAATTTCACACACATTACACACCACACACATTTCACACACATTACACACACTACACACACTTCACACACACTACACACTATTCACACACTTCACACATTCCACACACTACACATATTTCACACACATTACACACACTTCACACACACTACACATATTTTACACATACTTCTAATACACGTCGTGTATGCACGCATTTAGGTCGATTTATACGAGTATTTTGGTAGTGTTTGCATACAATTTTAGTTATTTTATGTTTAAATTAATTATGTTGAGCCGAATGACATGTTTGCTTGTGTGTAGTTCAAATTTCATATTTTAAGGTCAAAAGTACATAAGGATGAAGTTTGAAGAAGAAACGAGCAAGAAAAGAGTGGAAACGGTGAAAAAAGCAGAATGCAGCGTCAAATCTTATCTAGACGCATTTTAGTAATTTGCTCATATCTTGAGATGTACATGTCCGAATAAGGTGAAATAATTGGCATTGGAAAGCTAATTCAAAGCCAAATTAGGAGCGGAAGATATCCAAATATGGCTTTAAAGTTGGACAAGCAGTGCAGTTTTGGCCCGTTACTCGGCCCACAAGTTATACACGTATGTTTTTATGGATTTTCCCATCCCACATCAAATTTTGTCCTACTTTGTCCTAGTTATGTACTAATATAAATAACCCAAGGCTCTATACATGAAGGGAACAAGTTAAAAATGTTTTTGATCATATTGAGAGCTTGGAGGCTTGAATTGGAGAGCAAGAAACAAGAGAAGAAGAAGATCAAGATTCAAGAGAATTTCGGGGTTTATCATTTTTTTTTGTTTATTTAATTTCTTTTAGAATGTTTGTCTATGATTATTCCATGAATTTTATTATGAACATGAGTAGGTAAATCCCATTGTGTTCTAGGGCTAGAAAGTAGGTTTGCTTGACTATGTTTTGATTATTTGATTTATTTTAGACTCCGTTCAATATGCTTATTGTATGTGTTTGTTCTTATTTTATGAATTGTGCAATTGATCAATTTTTTAATTCTATTTGCTTAATAATTCGACATCCTAGAGGGGAGGGTCATTAATAGGCATACGACACATAGCATAAATATCAACAATCATCCGAGAGGAGTGAGATACTTGTGTAGGCATTGATCTTAGGATCCCTTTGGAGTTATGTTTGTGATAGTTAGCCTGAGAGGGTAATTATTCATACGTAATCAACACGTTAACATCGTCCGAGAGGAGGGTTAACTAGAGTAGTGATCGCCTAATAAAAACTTGAATTCGGTTTAAAAGTCTAAAATTATAGGATAATTATACATAGAAAATTGTAACTGAAATCGAACCCTAGGATACATCTTTAATATTTGATTTATTTCCAATTGTTAATTGCTTGTCTTCATCTGAGCATTCGAATTGTTTATTTTCTTTCTTCACACTTTTATTTTTAGTTTTATCACACAAATAACCCCAATCGAGAGTCTAGATAGAGTTGAGCTATTACAATCGAGGTATTAAAATAACATAGGTTAACATTCTCTGTGGGATCGACCTTGCTCACTGCTAGCTATAATTACGTCGTACACTTGCGGTAATATTATGTTAGAAAATTAGTGAACAAGTTTTTGGCGCTCGTTGCCGGGGACTGGTAATTGTGTTAATTTCTATCTTGATAAATAGTTCAACATTAGGCTAGACACTTAGTTTGTGCACTTTATTTCAGTTTTTTTTAATTATTTCATTCTCTTTGTTTGAGATCTTAGGTAATGCATGCAAACTCGGTCTAAAGGGAAGAGAGATCTTGCTTCTTTTGATCCTGAAATTGAAGCTACTGCCCGTAGACGCAGGACAAGGAGAAATTTAGCAACAGAAATGGCGGAACTACCGGAGAATATGAATACGAATGAGATGCTTAGGGAATTATTTAGTATGATGAGAGCGCAGAACTACAACATACTCATTCTACATAATGAGGTGAGAAATTCGCCACAACAACAACCACGACTTCAGGCCAACCCTGAAGAGGATCAGACACCTATACGGGACTATCTTCGCCCCTTAGCTGATGGAAATTATGGAGAAATTATGCTACCACAGATTAATGCCAACAGTTTTGAACTCAAACCGGCGTTGATCAATATCATTCAGCAGAATCAGTTTGGTGGGGGGCCACTGGAAGACCCCAACGTACATTTATCCACATTCAAACAAGTGTCGCAGGCTCTTAAGGTGAATGCCGTTCCTCATGACCAGGTCAAGCTCGGGTTGTTCGCCTTTTCCCTTAAAGATAAGGCGAGGGCATGGTATAACTCACTAACATCGGATGAGGTTACTACGTGGGGAGAGTTGAGCACAAAGTTTCTTTTGAAGTATTTCCCACCAAGTAAGACACTCAAATTAATGTGTGAGATCACCCAGTTCAATAGTTCGACATAGAGCTAGTGGGTGAAGCTTGGGAGCATTTTCGGGATCTTTTCCGGATGTGCCCTCAACATGGATTCACAGAGAAGAAGCAAATTTTCTACTTCTATGATGGGCTACTTGCACCCACAAGAGTGCCAGTAGATGCAGCAGCTGGAGGTTCACTTTTGGCAAGGTACACAAGAGCTGCATTTAATATCTTGAATAAAATGGCCACCATGAACTGTCAATGGCCAAATAAGAGGAATCAGCCGAGGCGAGTCGCCAGCATCACTGATACAGAGCCGTCAGAATCACTTACGGCTCAACTAGCAGCAATTTCTAAGAAATTAAGTCTACTAACGGGTGCTAGCTCGTCTTACCACGCCGAGCAAAGTCCGTACCAACCGTACATGCAAGAAGTAGTTGAAGATGTGAATTATATGAACTAAAGAAACTTCAACAACTTCAGGGGTAATCAACAGCAGTACAATCAGTATCAGCCGGAGATGAGGAATTATCCTAATTTCTCGTATAGCAATACGAACAATTCGCATCAACCACCACCGGGCTTCTATGTTACAAATGGCATGATAAATGATGGAAGGAAGCCTACTCAAGAAGACATCTTGCAGTCTCACATGGAAAAAACTGACGAGAAGGTTACCAAAATCGAGAAGAATGTTGGTAACATGAGCATAGAGATGAATAAAACACTCGTTAGTTATGGGGCGAAGTTGAAAGAGCTTAAGGCTCAAATGAGCCAAATTGCACAAGCCATTGGGTCCCTTCACCAAAAGGGGCAATTTCCGAGCAATACTGTGGTCAACCCAAAGGAACAATGGCCCAAAGCTGCTAGTGGACAGGGATCGGAAGATCGAAAAGAAGCAAGAGGAAGAAGAGAATAATGTCAAGGAGGATGATCACGAGTTGGTTAAAACAGGGACTGAGAAGCAAAAATCTAATTCTAACTCTGACACTCCTATATACATTCCTCCCCCTAAATACATTCCTCTCTTCCTTTTCCTCAAGCATTCTATAAAAAGAAAATTGCTTCTAATTGTGCTAACTGTGCTAAACTTTTAAAGGAGGAGCTTGAAGGAAAGATGAAGATGAAGAAAGCTGACATTTACGGTTCAAGTCAATTCAATTTTGTGGTATACACGAGATTTACGGTTCAAGTCAATTATCATGCATGAGTATCCTCTTAAGATGGTGGATCATGTTGGGTTCCGAAACTTCATGAAGAGTTTGAATCCCTGCTTCAAGATAGTCACGAGGAATACAATCAAGAAGGATTGCATGGACATTTGTGAGGCTTTAAAGGAGGCTACGATGTTGAATTTTGAGAAGAATGAAAGCCGAGTGGCGGTAACAACAGATATGTGGACTTCTTCTTATCAGAAGAAAGGATTTATGGCTGTTACGGCGCACTTCATTGGCAACTCTTGGAAATTACAAAGTCGGATAATCAGGTATCTTGTAGTTTTAATATTCAATGTTGTTATACTTGATAACTTTTTAGATTATGTCTTAACTTTTATTTTAAATTTGCTTTATAGGTTTATTTATGTGCCAAGTCCACATACAAGTGAAGTCCTATGTGAAGCGTTGATTGAATGTTTTATGGACTGGAATTTAGATCGAGAAAGACAAATAAGGACAAATAATTTACACTTCTAGAAAGAAAAGAAAGACTGTGAGGTCGGAGTTGGACAATTACTTGGATGAGGATGTTATACCTCGAAGTTCGGATTTTGACGTTTTATCTTGGTGGAAGGCAAATAAGGGCAAATATCCCATTTTGTCTAAAATTGCAAGAGATATCTTAGCAATTCCAGTTTCTACTGTGGCTTCAGAGTCTGCCTTCAGTACAAGTGGACGATTGGTTGGTCCTCACCGTAGTAGGCTTCACCATAAGACTATCGAGGCCTTAATGTGTTCACAAAATTGGATAGTAGCAGAGAACGGTAAGTACTTGTATTGATATTTTGAATTAATTGACATATTTAATAAATTATTATAATTTATGCTTAAAACTCCGACACTATGTATTGCAGGTAATTCGTTGAATGGAGTACATGCAACCGTCTTTTATGATTCGGATGAGGAGAAGAATGTACTTGAGATAAGCAAGTTCATCTTGTTTAATTATCTTCAAGATAAGCAGGATGAACTTGAGATAAGAATGTACTTGAGATAAGCAAGTTCATCTTGAAAATCGGGTCGTTAGCTCTGTAACGACCCGATTTTCAAAAAGTATTTTAAATTAATTAATCCGAACATATACATATAATATTACCTAGCAGCGGAAGACCAAAAGATAATTTTCTTATATCAACCTATACATGCTCTCAAATTAAACTAAA
>JAUEKW010144129.1:0-10568 GCA_032274785.1 Ajuga reptans
CGGAGCACTAGCCGGGACGTAAATTGTCTTAAGGACAGTGGGCTGCCACGACTCGGTTTTACAGCTTATTTGTTTTTCATTTTCCAGAATTGTAATTCCCTACCCCTTTTGTAACAACATATTAATATATGGTTTCACTGATATATAAAGATCTCGTCGCTAAATTTTAATTTTCATTTATAACAGACCCGCAAAAAACGGGGTGGAACGAATAAGAGTGGCACTCTTATATAAGTCCCATTTGGGAGACATCTACAAGTGAAGGCAATAACGTTGACAGTAAGTCAGCAATGTGGTTTCAAACGTGGAAATTGTGGTATATATATACTATATATATTCTCACCGTCCCAAAATAAATATATTGTTTTGGGAGCGACCGTCTCCCTTAATTTTTAAATTTTTCTAAAGAGTATATATATATATATATATATATATTATAATATTAATAAAAATGAATTTTAACAACCCCCGAAATTTATAATTTCGTCTGCTCACCCCCAACTTCCAAAAACAAAAAATATCCCCCTAAAAAAAATTATGAGGCAGTGTTTGCAGATGCTTCTATATTTGAAAATTGATTAATTTTAAAAATTATGGAAAAAGGGTTTTGCAGTAAAAGTGGGTAGAGTTTGAAAAATAAGTAATTTTGCTTAAAACATAAAGCAAGAGTGTTAGCTGGAAAAAAGTGCTTAATTTATTGATTTTACCCCTAAAAATATTTTTCCCCCAAAAAAGTGCTTAATATATAGCTGCTTCTAGATTTTGGGCCAAAATCTATTTTTTTAAGTCAAAATCAGGAAATACATCAAAATCAAGAAATACAAACACTCAAAATAGATTTTTTTAAGACAAAAGCCGAAAATGGCTTTATAAAATCACATGCAAACACTGCCCGAATCCCTCCTTGGATATAATAATTTAAGTGCTTTCGAGAATTAATTTTTGGTGCCCGTTGCCCAATATATAATATTATAAACACATCAAAAAATACTTAATGGATTTAAAAAGCGATTATAAGCGGCAAATAATTATTTGCAAACACCCCCTTAAATTCGCTCTAGATTTTGTGTCATATTAATTTTTTTTTCCTTTTTCATTTTATTTATGTTATATGTCAGACAATATTTGACATGGATGGAAACTTTCTTGGGCCCCACTACTTCATTGCTTCTTAGAACCTCATCCCCTCCAAATATTTCCTTGTCTCCAAATCATCGTTCTACAAGCTAAAAGATTAAATCATCGGAGAAATCCGTCTCTAATTATATGATCATATCCGTTCTTTTAGTTAAAGTGGTAATGCATTTGAGACGAATAGTTTTCTAATTAAACTAGAGATGGACTTGTCACTTCTTTAAACTTTGACCAAATTACCGCTTCTAATATGAAATTAGAGATAAAATTGCTCAAGATATGAGGACGATTATCTCTATCTTTAATATTTGATTGCTATTGTCAATGTCGACAGTAATGACATAAGAAGTTTTTATATCACTTCTTGTCACTATTATATTCCTATCGCATCATTATCTAGTAATCAATATTGTTCGTCACTAAAAATTTTCACCAATACGAAATTTCTAAAACTTTAGTATTTTGGCGAAACACGATTTTTTTAGCGAATGTAAACTGATTCGTTCCACCCCAATAATGCCAATTTCTAAATTTTAGTATTTCAGCAAAATGCAATTTTTTTAAGAAATAATAGAAATATATATTCGAGACGGATTTTTGTTAAATATTTTTGTAACAATTAGTTGTCTTTAAAAAAAATGGCTTTAAATATTTTGTCGAGCTTTTTGCGACGATAAGTCGTCACATAAACTTATTATTAGAGAAAAAAATTATAGCGTCGAGAAAATGTTTCATTAAAAATATATTTTGTTGCAGTGAAAGCTAGATTATAAGTTCTGATGGAAAGACAATGAATACAATGAATCAGCAATATAAATTTCTTGTCAGAATCATGAAAACATATGAGAAGTTTGGATAAGTTCATTATATTATCCCCGTTCTTTATTTATATTATTGGACACATATAAATAATGATATATTATCGAAATGTAATGTAACTTATTGAGTATTTTGTAACTCAAGTCATTGATTAGAAACCAATTTTATTGACTCGGTCTCTACTAGGATCTATACTAAAAAAAAAATAGTATATTAAAGAATAAAACATATTTTTTTAAATAGAATATCGAAATCCAATTTTATGAGGTTAATTACATTATATTTTGAAATTAAAAGTGGGGTAAAATTTGGGCTTCTTAGTGTGAATATGAATACTTGGTTTTCTTAGATTGTAACTAGGTATTTATTCCTTCAATTCTACGCATTAAGATTCATTTTCACATTCTAAGGCTATGTTTGGATATTATTGCCCTCAACCGGTTAACGTTGGGGGCAACCTGGTGATATTTGACATGGGTAAGGTTGAGACATTATTTAGTTGGGGTTGATTGAGGGTTGCGTGTTTTTTAACTTTCTTCTCTCCCTGTAATTAAAAATCTAGGTTTCTCTCTCCTCTCTTTCTATTTAACTCAATTTATTTATCCCAGCCAACAGTACATTAGCATTCTCAGCCGCATAAAAATACAGCCTAATTGTACGGATCAGATAAACATAATATTTTTTTGACAATTTCATTTTTCCTTCAATAATAGATCACAAATATCTTCCATTAATTTTATTAAAATTATAATAACTGATATATCTCCAATAGATCTCCTATCAGAGAGTAGCTAGAGTCTGGTGATGTCTAAGCGTGAAGAGAGAGAAAGAGGAGAGAGAGATGTCAGCCAGTACTATGCTAACAGTAATCTTGAAATTATTCTTTGTAGACAAACCTAAGAAGAAGAAACACGACGCATAATCTTCAAATTTCACTGCTCAATATTCCATCCAACGTTTACTACCTAGTTAACCAAAAGAATTACAAACACATGGTAGTATATACGGTGTTTCAAGCAGTGACGGATTGTGTGAGTTCGAGTTTGAGTCTATCGGTCCTGATGGGCCTATTTCATTACTAGGTTAACAATTAAGTATTATTATTTTTTTTCTATAATACCCATATAATGTGTTTTATTCCTAATTTAATCCTTATATAACATAATGCTTGAAAATACATTCACCGGTTACTATTAAATAATTATTCAAATTAAACAATACAATTATTTATTTTATTTAATTAATTTATATTAAAATCAATCAAAATACATTTATATATAGTAGCAATTTTCATGGGGCCAGGGGGGCATTGGGGGCCTTGGCCCCAACATGGGTCCGTCCCTGGTTCCAAGTATATCCCACGTCTAATGTTACATCGTATTTAACCATATAGAATTCTATGTCCCACTTTTACTATGTCCCAATATCGTATCCTACCCTAAAAAGTTGATTAATTACAATTATTTTTTGTAATTTTGTGAGTTTAAGATTCATGAATTAAGTTATAATTCGATTCATGATGATTTAATGGTTTAAGGTTCATCATAATTTAGGGTTCATGATTCATGTTGTAAGATGTGAGATAATGTAAAAATGAGACAGATGGTTCAAATTGATTGATTAGAACAACGTAACATTATGTATGAGACATAATATAGTATGAAACACGATTGGGACACCATAATCGGGAAAGAGATCTGAATTGATATATGTATATCTACACACATATTCTGGAATACACTTTTTCTTGTACTACTGTACACTGAACATGCAATCATAATATCCCACACACACTACTTCCACTAACACACACTACACACCCAGAGCCCTACAATTTCTTCAATTCATCATCAAATATTTCTTTGAATTTTTTTTCTATATATTTTTTTTTTTAATTTTAATGGAAGGGGAAAGAGGGTTGCCTTCCATTTATGATCATCATCTGCAAATCTCCTTCTCTCAAGAAATGGGGTTTGTTCAGTTTGATGATCACAATCAGGTCCTAAGCTTTCTGGTGGCGCCGCAGATTCCACCGCCTCTCGACGGCGGCGGCGCAGCCGCTAAGCCACCCACCGCCACTAATAATGGTGCCTTAGGGTTTACTCATAATGAGCTTCTAAATAGACCCTCATGGAATAACGACCAGGTTGTTGCTCTTTCTCTCTCTTCCTCTCTCTCTCTCTCTTCTTGTTGTTGGGGTTTTCTACTTATTGTCAGTTTGAATTCTTGATTCTTATTATAACTTCTTGTTAGTTTGCTTCATTCGGAAGATCTTGTTTTCCCTATATTCAAGGACGAAACCAGAATTTCTTATCAAAAAGGGGTCGGCGAAATAATAAATTTTTTGAGGAATTCGAGAGTGGTAAAGTCGGTTCTTTTATTATAATTACATTGTATATGTATATACATAGTAATTTCGTCGCAAAATTTGGGAGGGGCGGCCGCAGCTCCATCTTCATCTTTTTTTTTTTTTAATTTATATTTTGGATTAATTGAAACTAATATTAATTGTGAAAATGTGTAGGTTGGAGGAGGGGTGGATCCTAAGGCTGTTAATGATGAAAATTGCAGTGGTAACACCAATGAAGGTGGCAATTCATGGTATCATAACATTTCTCTGATTTTTTTTTTTTTGTTTTTTTTTTGTTTCCTATTCCGATTTATTGTCTAATAATTGCATCAAGTATGGGTTAGTTTCTCTCTCTAGAACACTCTCTCTCTCTCTTGGTGATCTTCTTCATCAATGATGACTATTGTTAAACCCTAGAGATCTAGTCTCATGGACCCATGTGGAACTTCAAACTTGGGAAGAAGAAGCTTTTGTATGGACTAGCTTTTCATTTAGCAACTAAAGATTTCCTAGGAAGTGGGAAACAAAAAGGGTTCTCCTCGGAATCCTCTGCTCCAGATCGTGTTCTATCTGATATTTCATAATAACGTACTATCACAGGCGTGTGGTAGTTATTATCAAATATCAGATAGAACACGATATGGAATAGAGGATCTCATCTAGTACTTGTGTGTATGTGTCACTTGATCTTTATGATTCTTGTAATGAGCACATATTTCATTGGAAAATAATAATAATAGTAACAATACTTTTTTTTTTGGGTATTTTTTTGGTGCATGCCCATGTCAAAAGTGTAGTGAACTATTGTGAAGTCTGAGAAGGATTCAGTAGTACTACTCTACTTCCACTAAAGCTTCTGCAGTCAAATCTTGATCAGTTTTGCATGTGATAATCTCATAATATTTCAAATGGTGCATTATTATTTGGAATTTTTGTTTACAAATCTGGATCTTCTATTTAAATTTGTATTTTATCTTACATTTCAAAGTAATCACTATACGTCGCGTGTATCTCATGAATGACATCATGAATTAATACATGTCCTGTGTTAGAAACAATGAAATAAAAATGCGGTAAATAAATGATGAGATAATAATTAATTAATAATTGCAGGTGGAGGAGTTGTTCTTCTTCAGACAAGAACAAGGTGAAGATAAGAAGAAAGCTAAGAGAGCCAAGGTTTTGTTTTCAGACAAGGAGTGATATTGATGTTCTTGATGATGGCTATAAATGGAGGAAATATGGACAGAAAGTTGTCAAGAATAGCCTTCATCCCAGGTAATTAATTAATAACCTCACCACTCAAACAAATCACCATTTCTTTGGCTTGATTTTTTTTTTTTTTTTTTTTTTTTTTTTTTTTTTTGATGTGATGTTACTTTTGACATTAAGAGAGAGAGAGAGCTGCTGATGCTGGAGAAATTGCGGCTTAATTCTCTACTCAAGTTTGTGAACTCGTAATAATTAGGTATTACTTGTTAGAAGAAATGTATTACTAATATATTTCCTCATAATAAGAAACACGTTTTAGCACAAACACTAATACATTTTTTATGAAAAACGACTGTCCACAACCCAATTACATGGATCTATGATCCGTGCAACTGATGGACAAGAGAACTACTCTTCCGGATTAGAGAGATGGCCGTAGTTTAATTAATCTTAAAAATAAGAGGCTCTTTATACTGTCTTAGTTAAGGAAAATCACTACAAAAAAATGGCTTCTTCATATTTTTATAACTAATTCAAGGAGCAGTTATAGTATTCATGCAAATCCATTTGATTAAGGACATGCATTACGTATAAGGTTATGGAACAACCTAAAATTAATCTTGATAATCAGAACCTAATAGTCTGAGAAATGAATTAATTAGGTATTAGACTATTTAATCAGATCATACCACACACAAACCAATGATGAAAATATCCCGATATATCTTTTTTCCAGAGCTACCGATATGATATTCCACTAACATATTCTTTTGATAAAATATCGACGATATCTCGGTAAATATCGGAAATATCGGTTAAAATTTGTATTGTTTTTTTTTTTCACTTGACACTGGTGGGGAGGTGATGAATTCATGCCCATTTGCAAATGTTGGCATTTTAATGACTATCTTCATAACTACTCTAATATAATAAACTGGTATCAGTACTACTTAGAAAGAGATGGGGCATCTGTTCCATTTTACCCTCATAGGTCATTATTTTGGTACTAGTAAGTAATAATGTTGTATGGATCGAGTACCTTCAGAATGCGTATAATATTGTAAGACAACGGTTATATTGTTTATTATTTTATACATGTCAAGTTGTATAAATTTTTAATATAAATATTTATGTTTAGGTTAGTTATGACAATCATGTTAAATTTTAAGTTCTAATACATTTTCCGGCATTTTTTAAAAAAATAGGACCGATATTTCACCGATATTTAAAACATCAATATTTTCGTAAAAACTGATATTTTCGTCCTTGAAACAAACAACTCTCTCCGAAAACTTATAGAGAAACCTTCTGAAACGGTGGAATAGTCGTAAAAATGTTGTATCAATTATTGTAGAAGATCCGAATTGATGAGGGCCTATTATTAGTTATTAATGAGGTGCAATACATACTAATATATGGATATACATTACTTGTACCTTTTTAGGTAGCTTTCTTCTACAGAACATTTTTTTGATAAAAATAGAAATAACAAATCTTTGATGGTTGATTCCATTACATTCTCTGCACTCTATATATTAATAGTAACTTTTCTGTAAATTGAGGACTGCATATATATATATATATATCTATACAGAAATGCTAATGAATCTAACAAATGATCATGCATGAATTTTGATTATATCTTGATGAAATTAATTTTAAAAAAAATGGTTTTGTTTACAGAAGCTACTACAGATGCACACACAGCAACTGTCGAGTTAAGAAAAGAGTCGAGCGTCTATCCGAGGACTGCCGGATGGTAATAACAACCTACGAAGGGCGGCACAACCACTCTCCGTGCGACGATTCCAACTCGTCCGAACACGACTGCTTCACCTCATATTAAATACTCCTACTTTGTGTTAGTTAATTTATCTTGGAACATCATACTTATGTATGTCTTAATTTGTTGGTACATATATATATGAGTGAAATCTGAGCGGTTCGTTATGTTTAGCTTGTATTTTAGTTCTCATTTTATTCACATTTTGTTGTATTTCTCTATTTCATTTCTGATGTTATTGGTGCATATGTTGACATATATTATGACAGATTATCCAACTTTTTTTTGCTTTTTTTAAGGTATACAAGAACAAGTTGATATGATCCATGTGTACATAATCTGGCTATAAATAATGTATAGGGTTATGATTTGATTTTGTTATCCCTTTTGAATTCAGTTTGTTTAGGCCCTGATCGATTAACCCGATATATAGATTCACAATATTGTTAGTTCGTCTAAAGTGGGCCAACCCATCATTGAAATATACTATGATTTTTGGGCTAGCCACGGCCCATCAGACCGGGTCTATTGGACCAATAGTACTTTGAACCAAAAATCCAATAGCCTAGGCCTAAGAACTAGATGGGTCGGGCCAATCTTGCCACCTGTAACTACATTGCTGGACATTTTGAATTACAGTCAATAAGACCTCATAACAAGTGCGATTTTCGATAGTCGGGTAATTCTAGGAAAAACATTTTGCCATTGATTTACAAAGAAAGAAATATAGAATTTATTGAATAAATGCATCTCTTTGAAATAATAAATATCCTGTAGCAAACCTGGGAATAAACTTTGAAATAATAAGGATGTGATGGTGATAAATATGTACACAAAATAAAACCTCTGCAAAATTATCAAAATCATGCTTTATGGTCCTGGGCTGAGACGAAGAATTGGGCCACTTGGGCCTGTGATAAAGGGCCCAATCTCAGCCCACCTCAGTAACGGGGCCCAAACATAAGGGATGAATCCATCTTAAAAGGGAGATCATTCAGATCATACACTTCATCATTCTCCAGTACCTTGCGTTGAGTGTATTCTTCTGCCTGTTATGTCATTGCCATTGAATAGTTAGCAGAAAAGTCCGTCGACCAATCATTTAGAGAGAGAGCGAGCGAGAGAAGGGACGAGAGCGAAGAGTGCTGTCATACCAACATGTGAAGTTAAAAAAATTTACTTGACCCTAAGTCTGATACATTATATCTTACACTTCAATTTAGTAGACAGAAATGTGTGTGTGTGTGTGTGTTCTTTTTAAGAACAAGCAGGATTGTGATCTTGAAAACAACGAAGAGGCAAGGATTCTAAGTGATAATATACCGAAGAATCTCACTAATTCATGGTATCGCGCAGGGTTCTCTCCTTGCAGTATTTCGTTGAAAATGAAGAAGATAGTAAGCACTTCCAAGATTATGCTCAATGTAGTTTTCTCGGTCACAAACACCTAGTTTGCGTTTGGATTGAGTGATTTGACATCGACCCAAATCTCTCAACATTAGTTCGAAATGAAGATGGAGTTCAAAAAATTCATATCAATCCAAACACACCTACCTAAAATTCTTTTGTCCAAATGCAACCTTAAGTGAGTCATTCAACATAAAATGTCAACACTGTTGAAATTAAAATGTCTGTTATGATATACCAAGTTTGAGTTTATCACCAATATTCTCACAATTGATCACAAAGAATTAGAAAACTAATAATATGGACTTTCTGATATGAGTAATTGACTATTCCTATCTGGAGTTTACACAAATTTACCGCGTCCTTAATCATAAAATATGTTTATTCATTAACGCACAGATCAAGCCACTACAAACAAGCGATAACTCTCCCACAATTGATCGAGCACAAAACATATTACATGGACGTTCTTTTATGCATAATTGACTAGTCCTATTGTGAAGCTAGCCAAAAATCCTTATCCTGGTTATTCATTAACCTAATAACAGCAGATGAAGCAACTGCCTAGAATCGAAATATCTCTCACAATTGATCGAGCAAAATCATATAACATGGACTTTCTTCTATGCATATTCCTACTATGAAGCGAGGCAAATTACAACGTCCTTATACCAAAACATGACTATTCATTAACCTATTAACAGCAGATGAAGCTACTAACAAGTTCTAAATCTCTCACGATAAACCGAGCAAAAACTTAGTAACATTGACAATGAATAAACAGAATTCAACATGAAACAGATAAAACTCTGTTTTGAGGAGAAGAAACTGGCAAAACATCCTACCTTTCTCAACCCAATAAAACTACTAACTAGAGTTTCAGTAACCAAGCTAAACGTCTAAAATGGCAATGCTTCTAGCGGAAAATGCGAACCTTACGGAAACCTGTACCTTCACGGACTGGACATATGATATGCAGGAAGACTCAAGGGGAAAAATCTTTTGAACCATACATAAAGGAAAGGGGGCAAACTCTACAGAAGCAAGGTTCGTCGAGCTCTTATATATTAAGATTCTAAATCGAAAATATAGATACAATTATACATAAAAATAAAATTTCCCCCAAATTCATCCCGAATAGATGCCACATTAAGTAAGCTCACATTTAACCAGGAGACTGTCACTTCATTTTCTTGTTCAATCCACTTTATCAGTGAATGTGTATCAATTATCATAGAATAGAATGCAATCTATCAACCTAAATCCCAAAAACACGAGTAGGCTTTTTTATTTTATTTGGAGTAAGAAACAAATAAAAACACAAGTAGATTGGATTTTGTAATTTAAACATAAATTACCTAAATAATGGAATATTCGAGATACCTATTCTCAGCCGATGAATATCAATTCCTCGGCGCCGTCAATGGCGATTCCAGTCCGCTTAACGGATTCAAAAAAGGGACCCAACATCTTGCGGTAATAGATTGGCCTTGAAAGCTCTTCCTGCACATCAATTCCAACGCTAGCAACGCCGATTTCTGTGAGGCGGAACCCGATCTTATCGCCGATTCTGGAAGCGGTTTTGGAGTCCCAGTATATCTTGGAGCGGGGAAAACGGTTGAGCTTCGCTCTGTAATCCTTGACGAATTCTTGCTCGGTAGATGACGCCATGGCTACAATGGAGTTGGAGCCAGCGGGCGAGACTTGTGCAGTGAGTTTTCTGCAGGAGAGAACCAGTCGGAGGAGGTGTGTGCTCTGCGTTGTCGCCGGAGCCGCCATACCGCGGCGGGGAGAATAGTGGGGACTTAGGAATTTGGGTGGAGGTGTTTAAAAGAGTAAATTTTATGTTTTAATAAAATTTTA
>JAUEKW010144140.1:0-10567 GCA_032274785.1 Ajuga reptans
ATGGTAGCAACGGTTACACCGGAAAATAGTACTAAAATAGGCTCATGAGGACTAATAGACCCAAACTCGAATTCACACAGAACAAGTCCAAATAACATAGTACTGAAATAGGCCCATCGGGACCAATAGACACAAACTCAAATTAACACAAAATAAGCCCAATTTGTTTTCTTCGGGGCGCTGCCCCCGAACCCCCGTCACTGCCCCCCTCCCAATGTATAATCCTGGTTCCGTCCCTGAGGGACACGGTCCAATAGATTGAAACGTGTTAATATAAAGAGAGACTATTAGACACCCAATCAACTTCCATCCTAAAACTAATTGAAGATAGGAAAAGTAGCTTACAAGACTTATAAAATGGTATTTCTTCTATTGTTTTACTAATGTGGGACGACTTACATATAAATAATTTCATTCAATAGTCCAACAAATCCCAGTTCCCAAAACAAACCATTGAAGGATGATATTGGATTGGGATGAAAGGACAATACATTTCAACTAGGGGTGTTCATTATTCGGATTTATCAAATAATTTAAAAATTTACCCGAACCATTTAGTTATATGGATTACTAATTTGGATATTTCAGATACGTATCAGATGAAGGGGTTCACCCGAGTTTTTAAGTGGATAAACGGATCAGATTCAAACCTTACTTTTTTATTCGAATTTCATCTGTAACCCGAATAAGAATATATATATATACATGCACCTAATCCCCAAAAAAAACAAAAGCAATTTCGATGTACTTGCCTCATGTCAACCTTAATATTATTTAAAAAAAAAAAAAAACCTTAATATTATTTATACATATACATAAATATATCTCTCTAAGTGTATAATTTTCCACAAATCCAAACTTGAACTATCCTCTGTTAGTTACCATAAAAATTCCAATGGAGAAAATTCCATCCTTCCGCCAAGCCGATGGTCCGCCTCAGTACGAGAGATACATCACCGTCCTCAGCATCGACGGCGGCGGCGTCAAGGGAATCCTCCCCGCCGTTATCCTCGACTTCCTCGAATCCCAACTCCAGGTAACTTCACAGTTAAGCGTGCCTGGACGAGAGTAATTAAGTATTAGAATAGCTGACCCCTTGTTAAAAATATATGCAGGAGCTAGACGGGGAGGATGCGAGAATCGCAGACTACTTCGACTTGATAGCCGGAACAAGCACCGGCGGCCTTGTGACGGCGATGCTGACGGCTCCGGACAAAAACAACCGGCCCCTCTATGCCGGAGAAGGCATCAAGCCTTTCTACTTAGAAAACTGTCCTAAAATCTTCCCTCAAACACAGTAACGCTCCTGACTTTTCTTTTCTTTTTTTCTTTAATGCTCCTGACTTTTCTTTTTCTCCGTATGACCAGTAGCGGCTCTGCGTAGCCAATAATAGCAGCTCAATATTTTAGAGGCCCAAAAAATTTAAGTATATTGTGTATATATGTGTATATATATATATATATTTTATTTATTAGTGTAATTCTTATATTTTTTAAGTTAAAGTGATCCAACAAATGAAAGAAATCCCATCATGATGTCCATTCCAAGCCCGTGGGATAAAGTTACAGGAAATACGAAATTAATATTATAAAAAAAAAAACAACTTCTTTAATTAATCAATGGTAAAAAAGAATGAGAAAAAAAAAGTGTATTGTGTTTTTCCTTTTTATAGGGGCTTAATTTTTCGTTCTTGCTCAGTGCCCCAAATTGTCAGAGCCGGCCCTGCGTATGACTAGAACCCATGGGCGGATCTAGGTAATGCGAAAACAATGATTCAGCCACGACAAAATTTGTAGAACCACATTTCCTATACTATAATTTTTAATGTTTTAGTTAAAAAAAATTATTAAGTTCATCCTATTTAATTTTTTGCTCACATGTGTCTCGATCCCACTAGTAAATAGATATTTCAAACAAAAAATTATATCCAATTATTTCGTTTCAAATTAACTAAGCAATTGTTTTAGTACATTATCAATAGAAAATTCAAATTTCTTATAGATTTTGTTAATATTAATTTGTTTTTTAATGTATGATAAGACGCAACTTCTTTTAATATAATTTTTTCGAATTTGAATTTTTACGTTTAGCTCTTCCCATCATTAAATTCTGGATCCGCCCGACTAAGCTGACAAGATCGATTGTTGGTTAACTAATTGCAGTTCATTTCCGTTTGGGAAAATGTTGAAGTCATTGTTTGGACCATTGTATGATGGGAAGCATCTTCATAGCATATTGAAAGAGCAGTTGGAGCACATAAAGCTAAGCCAGGCTATCACAAATGTCATTATTCCAGCTTTTGATATAAAGAGGATGCAGCCTTTAATTTTATCCAACTATGAGGTAATTATATTTTTTTTTTTTTTTTTTTTTTGGTCTTGGTCCACTATTTACTGTTCTTTATATTAGAAAATCTCTAGGGGGTTATATTTTTTTTTAGAATATCCTGGAAACACTGACACGGCCCACAATTGATTTTTTAATTGTGGAATTTATTAATTGCCACATGTAGTTAAAATTTAAAAATGTCAGATTAGATTTTCTGATTACATTTTCTACTTATAGTTATTTTGATATAAGAAATATGTGCATTATTAGTGAGGTCTAAAATTACTTTTCGTCCCATAAACTTTATACATCATAGTACTTTGCCAAGGATTGCCTTGATTATGAATTGTAAATAAAAAAAATTTGTTTGTAGAAGATATATTAATTTGTTAGTATATTCAATAATTGTAGAAACTAGACTCATACAATTAGGTTATGTTTGATTGCGGCTGGGAAATGCTGAGATACTGTTGGCTGGGGTAAATAAGTTGGGGTAAATAGAGAGAAGAGAGAGAGAAGTCTATTTTTTTTAATTACAAAGGTGAGATGAAAGTTAAAAAATACGCAACTGTCAACATACCACAACCAAATAATGCCATCAATCTTGCCTATGTCAAATATCACCACGTTGACCACAACGTCAACCGGCTGGGGCAACCCAAATCAAACATAGCATTAGATATAGATGACCAATCAAAATTTTGACTTAATATTTTTCGAAAGTAGCCTTTTATTAATTTCAACTAATTTCTGTAGTAATATTCAAACAATTAAGAAACTAATCCTATAAAATTATTGAAATTTAAGGGAGGCCCAGTGGGATCCAAATCATCTGTTCCAAAATATGTATTCCACTTTGTATTCCACACATTGCGCAAGTGACATGTGTCCCATAACTTTTTAAATTATTAAATTATGGGACATGTGTCACTCCCATAATCTAATGGAACACAAAGTGGAATACACGTTTGTAGAACAAATGATTTCATCCCGGCCCACTGACCCTTTCTCCCTCCGTCTCTATTCTCACGCACATACATATACAGGGGAAAAAATAATTTTGACCCTGCGGCTGAGGGGCTGGGGTGATTTTTTTTTAAATTATATTTTTTTCTTTTACTAAAATTATTTTTAAAATATTAACAAGCATGTGTCAGTCACGTGCCTAAAATCGTACAAAATCTAACATTTAGGCTAAAAAACTATTACTGGGCCAAAAGATCCGACAACAGGACCACAAAGGCCCGAGTTCTATCCTACAAGGCCAAAATTGATTTTTACACCATGTACGATATTTAACAGACTAGTAATATATGGTTAACTTCAAACTACATACTCATCATTATAAATTTGACACCAAAAAATTAATACTGATTTTGTGCAGGCAAAAAGATCCCCATTGTTAGATGCTAAATTTTCAGACATATGCATAAGTACATCGGCAGCTCCTACTTTTCTTCCGGGGCACCAGTTCTTCACTGAAGATGACAACGGCAACGTAAGAGAGTATAATCTCATCGATGGTGGGGTTGCTGCAAATAACCCGGTATTGTACCAACATTTTTCATCTACAATTTTCAGTAAAACGAAAAATTCAGTTATTTCTGCGAGAAAAAAATAAATTAGAAACGCGAAATAGTATTCGCTATTAAACTGAAATATTAACGTATTTGAGACAATATATTACGTTGCTGAAATGCTGGTTGCAAAATTTAGAGACAAGATTCTTAGTAACTAGATTTAGCCACTAAACTTACGTCTCTAATATTCAGTTGCTAATTTATCAATGACCAATTTTCTGTCAAATATTTTGTTGATATCTAGTTATACACACACATGTATATATATATATATATATATATATATATCTCATTGAGAAATATTTTAAACTAGCACCCTCCCTAAGAAACACATATGTGTTTGGTTGTGGCTGAAGGTTGTTGTGATACTGTTGACTAAAGTAAAGTAGCTGAGAAAAGTAGCTGAAAAATGTGAAAAAAAATATGTTTGTTTGGGTGGTTGTAGAAGAGTTTGTTGTTTGAAAAATAATAATTTATAGTATATATAAGAGATTGTTATTTATTGATTATGTAATGATTAAAGTAGTATTAAGAATTTGGTTGATCGGGAAACCTGTTTTGCCAAATACAGGTTTGGGTTTGGGGCAATCTCAACGGGTTTGCCCCAAACCCAAGCAAACACATTTGTCAATATTTTAAAAATGATCAAAAGTAGCACTTTGCCCGGACGAAAAAGCCTTGAACCACTTTTCAGTCAACTTGACTTTTGTGTCAAACTGTCAACATGTCGGTTCCGTGTCATCCTGTTTCGTACCAATCTATTTTGTACAACTGTTTCATGCAACTAGTTTTGTGCCAACTGCTTTTCGTGCCAATAATAATATTCGTGACATTATTTTTTGTATTCGAGTAAAATATTTGGCACGAAAATATTTGGCACAAAACTAGTTACTACAAAATAGGTTAGCACGAAACCGGCAATTTAACAGAAAAGTCAAGTTGACAGAAAAGTGGTTTAAGATTATTTTCGTCCAGATTACAGTCAAAGTACTAGTCTCAATAGTTTGTTACAAACTCGATAAATTCTACATGAAAAAGGTATATAAAATATTATTTTTGACCCTTTTGTTGATCATATAATTTGTCATTAAATTTCACCTCTAATATGCAAATTTGTTGTTGCGTAGACTTCGATTGCTTTATTGGAAGTGGTAAAACAAATGTTCGATAGCAACATGGACCTCATTCGGATGACGCCCATGGACTATCCTCGTCTTTTGACAATATCGATAGGGACAGGGGCTGCAAGAATTGACGAGAGATACGACATTAAAAAGGCATCCAAATGGGGAATTCTTGATTGGCTTTTATATGGGGGTACGACGCCGTTGCTTGAAATATTCAACCAAGCTAGTGCAGATATGGTTGATATTCACACTTCTCTTATGTTCCAAGCACTTAACTCTGAGAATAATTACCTCAGGATTCAGGTAATATTATTGATTGATCACTAGTAGAGATTATTTTGTTTTATATAATTTGTTATAACAATATATATAGGAGGATGAACTAAGTGGAATTGAGAATTCAATGGATATTGCGACAAAGGAGCACTTAGACAGACTTGTCGCAATTGGTGAAAGGCTGTTAAACGGCCCAGTTTCAAGGATTGATTTAGAGACTGGTCAAACTGAACCTATCAAAGATGGAGGCACAAATCAGGAAGCTCTCAAAAGGTAACAAATATAGATCAATTTCATCCTCCCTGTTCCATAATTAGAAAAAGCAAATAAACACCCATAAGAATCCAAGTGGGGCAAATGAAGAAAATTTCTCTCGGATTTTAATTAAATGCTTTATGAAATTGACTTTTGGACAGGTTTGCGCGTATATTGTCAACTGAAAGGAAACTTCGAGTGTCGAAGAATACTCAAATCCCGAAAACGCTTCCACAATTGAGGATCAACTCTGGCCCCGTTGGAAAGAGGTTAAAAATTGTATCAATGATCAATAACTATAGGCACAACGTCTCGTGTTTTCCTATGTATTCCATGGATGTTGTCACTCCCACTCTTAAGATGTTCTCTAGATGACGATAACATATATTGGCCGTGTTTGGTTATGACTGGAGGGAGCTGTGGTACTGTTGATTGAAACAATCAATACATAAATATATATATTTGATTATTGTAATAGTTTTTTAAACAATCAATACATAAATATCTTTCTTTCTCCGACTCTTTAAAATCAAATACATGATCGGTTGGGGGCTTCCTCAATTATTGAAGTGTTGTAAAAGTAAAGAATAGCATAATTGATACTGTTCATAAGAATTTGAACATAAAATAATTTTATATTAATTGATTATTATATGATAGAGCCAGCTTTCAAGATTGATGTGTTGATTTCTGATCTTATCTTAACATTTTCCCTTTATAAAAAGTTTTCATTATAATGTCAAGAATAAAGTACATGTTGATAAAGCTTCAATTATTTTTATAATGTATAGGAGCTGATATTATTTATTTTTCTTACTTCAACAAAAAAAAAAACCTGATTTATCAGTTGATGTTCCAATTGAAATGGATTTAATTACTAAAGGACGAATGTGTAAATTAGTCCTTGAATTATTATCTCGTGTTTAAATTGGACCTTAAACTATTATTATTTTTTGTGTATAAATAGGCCTTTTCACATTTAAAATGAGCCTAATAAGTCCATAAACTTCTGATTACAAAGAAATAGGACATTTGTAAGTACTTAAATTACTAAATAAATCTAAAAAGTACTAAATTGGAAAATTTATTGAATTAATCAACAAATTATGAAAATAAGATTTCAGACTATTGGTTAGTTTAAAAATAAAATAAAAGTTTAAGAATTATTTAATAGACTAGAAAATCTCAAAAACGTACTTTGAATTATCTAAATAAAGTGAGGAACACATTTTTTAAAAGTATTAAAAAAAAATCTGCAAGTCTCAACCATTTTTCTATAATTAAATTATTAAAAAAAAAAAATTTGTTGATTTACCGACTTACTTAAATATATTTATGATTTAAATGTTTTAGTTTAGATTTACTAAAAAAAATCAAATTTATTTAGTTACTAAATTATTTAAGAGGTTTCTACTTGTTTCAGAAGTTGAGAGGCTTATTAGTTCAAGATTAAAAAAAAAAAATAATAAGTGTTTATTTGTATAAAATAATTACTTTATGAATTTGCTCATGATCCCTTGCCAAAACTGGAGACATGAGATTCGAGCATGCACACCCAAGGCCTAACATACAGGATCTATACATCATGGATTAATTTTGGAAAATTCTTGTTTGTCTATACAGTCATTGCTCCTACCTCACATAGAAATATTTTATTAATATAAAATATATTAATAAAATATTTCTATATGAGTGGTGGGGGCGTGTATGTACAGGTAGGGAAGAATTTCCCCTAGCTAGACTCATTTTGTAATAATTGTCAAATGAGTAGTTCTCTTGTACATGGATCTTAAATTCGTATAATTTATAATGTCGGTGGATTCGTAGTTTATGTGTAGTTTTTTATAAAAAAAATATATATTATATTTATGCTAAAAGATATTAATTGTTTTGAAAAAAGTACTATTTTAAAATTGTAATATATGTTTATGCTTAAATGTATTACTTGCTCTCATGAAAGATATTGTGTTGCAAGGTAATACTTTTCTTTAAACAAGTAATACATTTCAACATAAATAGTGATATCTTTTCATGAAAAACTCCACACAACCTGTGGATCCGTCCGTGTCCTGGATTGCACGGATCTTAGATCTGTGCACATGTCGTACATGAGAATTAGTATTCTCCACGGATCTTAGATCCATGCCATCCGGCTTGTGAGCGGATCCTCGAGTTGTGTATCACTAATTATACTGTAATGTATTACTTATTTTGAATAAAGATATTACCTTTCAGCATAATTTTTTTCTTTAGAACAAGTAATACATAACTTTCAGCATAAACACTAGTACGTTTTAAGCATGCATAATAACTTTTTTCAGAACAAGTTATACATTTCATCATAAATACTAATACCTTTTTATTAAAAATTGCACACGGCTTACGAATCCGTTTGCTGAATCAAATTGCACGAATCTGACGTCAGTACAATTAGTGTACAAAAGAACCACTCATTATTTATTGTCGATTATTTTAATATAACCAATGTGAATTAACGATATAAAAATAATTAGAATATAAAAGGGCAAAATATGTACATACAAACACACACACACTAAGAGACAAATACAAAAACTAAAATACAGATTTCATTTTTTTTCCAGATTTCAAATATTGTGCAACAAAATACAAATTATTTTTTTAGGAATTTCCTTTACTGGCGAATTATTTAAATTTATTTAACTAGATTATGAGGATTGTTGTCAATATTTTTTATGAAAAGTAAGAACAATCTTAGTCCTTTTTCGATTCTTTCTTTTTTAAGTGTGTGTTAACTTACAAAAATTCCTTCAATCGAATCGATAATTCATTCAACATGATATGAAAGAGGAAAGGAGTGACCAAATCTCGCAAAAAAATTGAATATATTTTTTTTTTAAAGCTATAGATTTTTTTAAATTTAAAAAAACAAAAGAATCAGTAAGTACAAAGAATTCTAACCATTTAGGAAAAACAATTCTCAACTTAATTGTAAGGACAAAAGAGAAAAATACCATGCTGCTTGCAGCGCTAAACATATGAAGATCAAGGAAAAATCATAATTAATTAAGTAGTTGCAAAATATCATTTTATGCTCAACAAATAATATGACCATGACTGCTTGCACAACTACTAGAGAAAACAGGGAGATTCGAACAACAAAAGAAACTCAGAAGATTCATAAAAAATTAGAAATTGGAGGCCGCACAAGCGTGGAAGGCCCGGAAGATAATCAAAACCAGAGATCGAGGCCGCATAAGGCATGGAAGGCTCACAGGGCACGCATGCCACACAAGGCGTGGAGAAATCTTACAAAGATAAATCTAAGGTGAGAAAAAAAAAACAAAACAAAACAAATTTGAAATGAATAATAATTTAATTTTATGAAATAGTGTAAAGATTAATTCTAATTGATCAAATAATTAAATTTAAGTTCATTGGCAGGAGAATTGTTTGACATTTATTTCTAATTACTTGTCTTTAGTATATAGGGGAGATAATCAAACAACATCCCAATAACATAATTAATTAATTTCATTATCACATATGATAAAATCATATATTAGTGTTCACTTCTCCCAATAGTCATGCTCTTCTGTCTAAGATAACATAATTTAATACTATATATATTATCAATGGTACGAGCACATATTTCAAAATTAATAACATCACATGCTGGCTTAAAAAATAATTAAAGATTACTGTAGCACATAAAATTTGTGCCTAATTAAATATTCAATCGGATATTATGAAGCTTTATTTCTTGGCAATCAAAATAAAAGAGAATTACTAATACTTTGGTTATAAAATCTGATCAAATTATATCATATCTCTCTATTGAAGGAAGGAGATGCCATCAAATCAAGAAGACTAACACTTTTCATCAAAAAAAAAAAGAAGACTAACACTTATATGCCCCCGGTATATGGATCTTCTTATGTGCAACGGGTGACCCAGATTTGATTTTAAAAAAAGGTATTAGTTTTTTTCGAAAAAAATATTAATGACTGAAAAATGGATGTACATGAATGTACATTAATGAACTTCAAATCTTTTATAATTTTTTATTTAGCACATTTTTTTAGGTCCGCTCAATAAGGTGGCGAAATAGTATCACTTAATTTGACAAAAATATTACTCTTTTTTTTTTTTAATAAAAGTATCAATCAAATTGATACTTTTATTCATAATTTTATTAAAACAAGTAATACTTTTGGCCAATTAAATGATAATTTTTGACATAAAAGTAATACTTCTAGAATTAGTTTAGCCTATTGCACATAAAAGATTTATGTATTTGTGACATATATGTTTTTGCCAATCAGGAATTATTTTATGTGCTCGTAGTTACAGTCTCTTTCATGGACTTAATTGTAGTGGATAGTATTACTCTGTTTAGATAATTTTACATTTTTTACTTCTAACTAGAGGTGGCAAAATTGGTCCGGCCCGACCCTGCCCAATATTTGGATGGGCTGGGCTATAAAAAATTAGGCCCGAAGTACTTATGGCCCAGTCAGGCCTGAAAACTAAAAAAACCGACGATCTGGCGGGTAACCCAAAAATTCTAATATAATATAAGGGGATAAGATAGGCTGAGCCGACTAATTTGAGGCTCGAGTTATTTTTGGCCCAACCCGACCCAGCCTGAAATTTATAATGAGCCCGGCCCTAATTGCCACCTCTACTTGTAACAAGTTAATTGCATTTAATTAAATGGTCCTTACCTACACATAGAACTGGAATGGGCTTAGGCCCATAATTAGTCAATTACAATTCTACTAAGGTACAGTATTGGGCTCGTTTTAAACTGTGGCCTCAAAGTCCAGGTGAAAATTTGTCCCCATTAGATTTAAATGGAATTTTTTATTTTATTTTTCTTTGCTTTAATAAATGGAACGTTATCATAAAATGATAATACAAATATAACAACTTTTGAGACATGTGTTGTAGGAAAGTAGAAAATAAAGAGAGGCGCAGAATAATTGTTCTCTTATTCATTAGAGATCCCTTTATATAGG
>JAUEKW010144151.1:0-10567 GCA_032274785.1 Ajuga reptans
AACATTAATGAGGGGTATATTTGTCTCTTCACACATAAGTGACTATTTTATTGGCAAAACAAGTTGAAGTGTTAAAACAGTTTTTCCCACTAACCTGACAGGGTACAGTACCCTCCCCCTTTTAATTTACCCATTATTCATTACAAAAAACCAATAAAACGTGACCCCGTATTTTCTTGCGAGTCAAGTCAGATAAGTACACTTACAGATCACTGGAGACCCAACAGAAGATCTAACGTCATAATAATAAAAAAAAAAAAAAACAACACATATATATAGACGTAAACTTCTAGTACCCCGCCATATTCTCTCACACAAATTCCTCTCTAGGGTTATTCAAAATCTTCGAAACCTCAGAATATACTATGTACCGGTCGAGCAGCTCCGCTTCCGACGGCCGTCGCCAGCCACCGTCGGACACCCATCCCTGCCGCGGGTTTCCCCAGCCCCGCAACTACAACAACCACGGCCCGCCGTATCAACAGCACCACTGGAAACGCTCCAATTTCATCGTGCAGCTCCGATCTGAGACACGACGGATGGCGACAGGGGCGGAAACCGAGGCTATTGTTCAGAAACTTAAGTTCCAGCCAGAGAATTTTAATGTTGTTTCGTCGAATTACATATTTGCTTCTCTGTTTTATGAGCAGTGGAGTGAGACTCTGGAGACTGTGGTTCAGTTGTGGGGAATGAAATTAAATGATGAACGAGTTAATTTTTTACCACGGGTTGTTTCCAATGTTGAGGTTGCTTCTGATTGGTTGGAATTGGACGATCGGTTGAAGGTGCTGTTTATGGAGAAATTGAAACTGTTGAGAGATGGACATTTGGTTAAGTGGCAGAAGAAATTGGGGGCTGTGGTGGATGAGATTAGTAGGGCTTCGTCTTTGTTGGCGAGACCACAGAGGTTGGGATTTTCTGACGAACTGTTGAGGAAAAGGAAAGGTTTGGAGGCTGAGAGAGATTTGATCTTGAACAGAATGCAGGAGTTCAAGTGTGGAATCCAGTGTGTTGAGAATTATTTGGTTAATGGAGGAAATATTGAGGAGCAGGATGTTTCGGTTTTCAGATTTGCAGATGGAAAGATTGATTGGGAGAGGATCTATGGGTTGATGATGAGGGAATGTAGGAGGCTTGATGATGGACTGCCCATTTATGCCCATAGACGCGATATCTTGAAGCAAATACATCGCCAGCAGGTATTTTTAACCTTAGTAAATTGGCTTACTATATTCAAGGATGAAAATATCTCCAATATCGACATAATTTTGGTTTTTTAGCAAGTTCGATGTCGATACAGAGGAGATAACCGACTAAAGAATGAAAATAAAAAATTCATATCACTAAAATCGTAAACTGAATTCAGTACAATATCGAGGAAATATCGGTATATGGAAAAATATCCAGGAAATATGGATGAATAACAAGAAATATCGATGAAATATTGGGAAATATCTATTAAATATCAACGAATAGCAGAAAATATTGGGAAAATTAGTAACTTTGAATTTTACTATTTGATTTGCTAGAAGGAAAAAAAGTAATTTTATGTATTGTCTAGAATTCTGTAGATGTAATAAATGTTATATGCAACAACTTGGTGTGATCGTTCTAATTTTGAATGAAGTTATTTCGAATTCTTATTGTAAAGCTAGAGAACGATTAAATGGTGTGTGATTTATACATATGTCATATGTATAATATTTTCTGAAAAATTATGGTAAGTTTTCAACATTTTCAGTCTAATATCGATATCGATATATCCACCGATATTTTCATAAAATTAAGTTACCAATATGTCCACGTATACGATACTTTCATCCTTGACTATATGTAGATTTTTCTAAATTTGACTTTATAATACTGAAATCATTTTTACTTTTATCTTTCTGCTGGATTGAAATCGTTTGATTTATATACTTATGTATTTTTATTGAAACGTGTATAGGTTACCGTGCTGATAGGTGAGACCGGTTCGGGTAAAAGCACGCAGTTGGTTCAGTTTCTTGCTGACTCTGGAGTTTCTGGCCAGGGGTCTATTATATGCACACAACCGCGTAAACTTGCTGCCATCTCATTGGCAGAGAGGGTTAAAGAGGAAAGCAGGGGTTTCAGTAATGATACTTCAGTCATATGTTATCCATCATATTCATCTCATCAGGAGTTTGGTTCCAAGGTCATATATATGACTGACCACTGCTTGTTGCTGCACTACATGAGAGATAACCAACTATCCAAGATTTCTTGCATTATCATTGACGAGGCTCATGAAAGAAGCTTAAACACAGATCTCCTGCTGGCTTTGATCAAGAAGTTACTGTGCCGGAGGCCCAATCTCAGGGTTATCGTTATGTCTGCAACTATGGATGTAGACCAATTCACCAATTACTTTTTCGGTTGTAGGACCTTCCATGTGGCCGGCAGAAACTTTACTGTTGATATTAAATATGTAGCTTGTGAATCTGAAGGCTTTGCTGCTTCTAAATCAGTGAATTCATATGTTGATGATGTTTTGAGGATGGTAACTGAGATCATCAAGACTAAGAAGGAAGGCACTATCCTTGCATTCTTGACGTCCCAGATTGAAGTTGAATATGCTTGTGAGAAGTTTCAGGCTTCTTCTGCTATTGTGTTGCCTTTTCATGGAAAACTTTCTTGTGAGGAGCAACGTCGTGTATTTATAGATTATCCTGGAAAAAGAAAAGTTGTTTTTGCCACCAATGTGGCTGAGACATCATTGACAATTCCAGGTGTCAAGTATGTGGTTGATTCTGGGATGGCAAAGGAGAACATGTATGAACCTGCTACTCGCATGAATGTTCTCAAGGTTTGCAGGATCAGCCAGAGCTCGGCAAATCAACGTGCTGGTCGTGCTGGAAGAACTGAACCTGGGATGTGTTACAGACTCTACACAGAAAATGATTTCAAGTCCATGCGTCTTCATCAGGAACCAGAAATTCGTAAGGTTCATCTCGGTGTAGCAATTTTGAAAATTATTGCATTGGGCGTGAAGAACGTGCAGGAGTTTGACTTTGTTGACGCACCTAGTGCTGGAGCTATAGACATGGCGATCAGAAATCTCATTCATGTGGGAGCAATTGCACTGAATAATGATGTTTATGAATTAACAACAGAAGGACGTAAGATGGTCAAGTTGGGTGTTGATCCTCAGCTTGGTAGACTTATTCTACAGTGCTTCCGCGAGGGGTTGGGTAAAGAGGGTCTTGTTCTTGCTGCAGTAATGGCAAATTCTAGTAGCATATTTTGTAGAGTTGGTACAGAAGAGAATAAGTTGAAATCTGATCGCCTTAAGGTGCCATTTTGTCATCCTAATGGTGATCTCTTCACATTGCTTGCGGTTTATAGAGAGTGGGAGGTTTTGCCACGTGAAAAGAAAAATATGTGGTGTTGGGAGAATAGCATCAATGCGAAGTCTATGAGGAGATGTCAGGACTCTGTGCTAGAGCTGGAATCTTGCCTTAAAAATGAACTGAACATGATTGTGCCAAGTTATTGGTGTTGGGATCCGCATAAACTTACGGAGCGTGATAAGAATTTAAAGAGTATAATACTCTCTTCAATGTCAGAAAATGTGGCTTTGTACTCTGGCAATGATAAGCTTGGTTATAAAGTGGCACTAACCGGGAAACATTTCCAACTGCATCCTTCGTGTTCTTTGTTGAATTTTGGCGAGAGGCCTGCCTGGGTGGTTTTTAGGGAAATACTTTCGGTATCCAATGAGTATTTGGTCTGTGTTACTGCATGTGATTTTGAGTGTTTCACAAACCTTTCTCCTCGTCCGGTGTTTGATTTCTTGAATATGAACAGTGAACGGTTGCAAAAGAGGAGTCTTTCTGGGTTAGGAAGTGCTCAATTAAAAAGGTTCTGTGACATAACTAATAACAACTTGAGATTTCTTGTTTCAAGTGTCAGGGAATCATTTGCCGATGAACGGATAGATGTTGAAGTTAATGTTGATCAGAATGAGGTGCTTGTGTATGCTTCTTCACAAGATATTGAGAAAGTGTGCGATTTAGTTAAGGGAGCACTGGAATATGGAAACAAATTGTTGCAAAATGAGTGCTTAGTGAAATGTTTGTTTAGAGGAGATCCCACTGTCTTACCCTCTTTCGCTCTCTTCGGGTCTGGTGCTGAGATTAAACATCTAGAACTTGATAAGAGAGATTTGGCAGTTGACATATTTCATTCAAACACGAATTCGGTACATGTGACGGAGCTCCTGCTATTTCTGGAGAAATGTACCGGAGGTCAAATTTGTGGTGTTAGCAAGTTCTTTGGTCGGGACAACGAACAGAAGGACAAGTGGGGAAGTGTGACTTTTTTAACTCCTGATGCTGCTAAGAAGGCTGTCGACTTAAATCAGGTCGAGTTTGGTGGTGGTTTGCTAAAAGTGGTTGCCCCCAGAAACATTTATGGGGACGATCTCAAAAGGATGTCATTTCCTGCTATCCGAACCAAAATCTTATGGCCTCGTTGCCGCAGCAAAGGAACTGCAATTTTGAATTGTGATCCAAACGATGTTCCTTTAATTGTCAATGACTTGTCAAATATACTAATCGGAAGCAAGGTTGTACGGTGTGAAGCAAGTGTGAGGTCTGCGGACAGCGTGGTACTTACTGGACTTGATAAGGAGCTTAGTGAAGATGATATATATGAGGAGCTACGCACATCAACAGATAGGCGGATCACAGGTTTCTTTCTGGTGAGAGGAAATCCAGTAGATAATCCTCCACTGGTGGCTTGTGAAGAAGCAATCATGCGAGAAATTGCTCCCTTTATGCGTGGAAAGAATCATGGTAATTGTGTCCGTGTTCAGGTATTTGAACCAGAACCAAAGAGGAATTTTATGAGGGCCGCAATTACTTTTGATGGAAATTTACATTTGGAGGCAGCTAGGGCCCTAGAGCATATTGAAGGGAAAGTGTTACCTGGATGTCAATCATGGCAGAAAATTCAATGCCGGCATTCCTTTAGTAGCTATGTGTGTTGTCCTGCAGTTCTTTATCCTGTTATCAGGAGCGAGTTACATTCTTTGTTTGCAAGGCTACGGCAACAAAACGGTATGTGAATATTGCTTTATTATTGTATTCATTTCTTAGACTGTTTGATCATAATATGTTGAGGAACCTTGTTTTTTCACGAAGTGAGTTTTGATATATGGTTCAAATACCTGAGATTGAGATGCATGTCTAGTGATTTTGTATGCTGACATGGGTGAAATTTCTCTATTCTTTTTGCAGGTGTAGAATGTAATCTAGGGACAATCTACAATAATGACGGTAAACTTTCTTCTTATCGAGTAACGATAAATGCTGAAGCTACAAGAATAGCAGCGCAGTCAAGGAGATGTTTGGGTGCACTCATGGAAGGGACGATCATCAATCATTCTGATCTCTCTCCCGCTATTCTTCAGATCCTTTTTTCACAAGATGGAGAAATGCTCAAGGATACCATTCAGCACGAGACAAAAACACACATAATGTTTGATAAGCGTAGAATGATATTAAAAGTCTTTGGTTCTCGAGAGAACACTGTGGCTGCCGAGGAGAGGCTTGTTAAATCCCTTGTTGCCCTACATGATAGCAGGCAACCGGATATTCATCTTCGTGATGGAGTTTTTCCTCCTGATATGATGAAGAGAATCGTTCAGCATTTCGGGCCGGATCTTGATTGGCTTAGGCAGAAGGTGCCTGGGACGAAGTTATCCTTAAATACAAGACGTCACAGTATATCCATTGTAGGTACAAAAGAATCAAAACAAAAGGTTGAAGAGATAATTCACAATCTTGCACAGACAAGTGTGAGTTGTAGTGTGAAGAATGACAATGGTGGTGCCTGTCCCATTTGTTTGTGTGAACTAGAGAACTCTTACAAGCTTGAAGACTGTCGACATGAGTTCTGCCGTTTATGCTTAGTCGAGCAGTGCGAGTCTGCAATCAAAAGTCACGATACTTTCCCGTTGCTGTGTTGTAAAGAGGGTTGTAGTGCTCCTATTTTGATAACTGACTTGAGTTCTTTGCTGTCTGAAGACAAGCTGGATCTACTCTTCAGGGCTTCTTTGGGTGCTTACGTGGCAGCTAGTGGCGGCATATACCGTTTCTGCCCTTCACCCGACTGCCCTTCAGTTTACCGACAGGCAGATACCAATGGTTCTAGTTCAGTCTTTGTCTGTGGCACGTGCGGTGTGGAGACGTGTACACGCTGCCACCTTGAATATCATCCGTACGTCACGTGTGACAAGTACCGCGAGATCAAAGACGACCCTGATGCATCGCTGAAGGAGTGGTGTATGGGGAAGGAGAATGTGAAGACCTGCCCGGGTTGCGGGTTGACGATAGAGAAGGTGGAAGGGTGCAATCATATTGAGTGTAGGTGTGGGAAGCATGTCTGTTGGGTCTGCTTGGACTTGTTTGGAAGCAGTGATGAATGCTACGCACACTTGAGGTCTCAACATGCTGAAAATTATGAACTTGTCATGTATGAATTTTAAAAACGATTATTTTTTGTTATACATTTTAAAGTCCAATTTAGTCTATTGTATTTAAAAATGAGGGGTTGGTGGTGGTTGGATTTATTTGAAATATAATATGTAATGATATTATCCCCTATATACTATTTGAGTAATCTTGGGTGGCAGCGGGGATGGTGATGATTGTTGGTTGAACTTTTCTGTGTTTGTTGTTCGGTTGTGAAGGCTTATGCCTTGATTTCGGGGTGCTTTCCGGTAGTTAAGAGCATAAGAGCGTGTGTGAGATTAGCTGTGTCCTTCAATAACAGTGTAACTTGATTGAACTTTTTGAGGATATGGCATTTCACACAAAACCGTGTGTTCTGAATTTCTGCTAAAACTTAGGCCATTGGCATGTTCTATGCGGGGATGTCAATCCTTATAATAGAATAATGGAAGCAGAAGCCGGGTGTCACATAGAATATCAAATATGTTGTACGCCAATGTTTTTATCATTAAGATTAAAAAATCTGTATACATAATGTTACAGTGCTCCAGATGATTCGGAAGTTGTGTTATTTGAATGATCATCTCCATAACAAAAGAAGGAACTAGGTCTAGGGACTAATCTGAACCTACATTCTTCATAAATTACGTAAATCTTCAGCAGTAGCTCTTGTCTCTCAGCTCCAGCTAAAGCCATTTAAATCCAATTGCTTGCACCTTGAAGCAGCGTCGTTTTCATAATTTGTGTTGAGGTCCAATTTTGTTGATAAGAAAGGTAGTTCTGACTCTGCCAACGATTTCTGCTTCTCCGGTTTCATTGAACATCCGCCATCGGTGTTGAGGTCCAAAAATGTATCCTCTATATAGTTGCCATTCCAATTCCATTTACTGCCCTGAAGGCCGATACTCATTGATAGATCATCGAAGTTGGCTTGTGCAGCGTACGTGTTTTCCACATTGTCTTTGGAGTCCTCATGCCATCTATGTTTCGTCTTCTGTAGGCTACCAATTCTTGGGGGAATATGGTACAGTTCTTGGTCCTTGATAGTACCTTCAGACGAGGTTAAGCAGCTGTCCACGGAACAATCTGTTGGCTGAATTGTTTGTGCTTGTTGCACACACAAGTCTGAGAGTTCCTTCATTCCTGAAAATGCAGCTGAATTGAGGCAGTGGGTTGATACTTGGGAGACCAAATCTGATAGCTGAACCTTGGCTGCATCGAGACCAAATGTTCCCGTGTTCTCTCTTCCAAGAGATTCTTGTGCTTTTTCTAGCACAGCTTGCAAAGATTTACCTTGAGCCTCTAGCCGCAGCTGCAAATGGCGCTGTACCTGCCCAAATACACGTTTTTACTAACAGAGCTTGGGATTATGATTTGTGTTTTCTAGGAGCATGTATTGGTGTGTGGCTTACCTCCAGCTGTTCGTGCAGTCTTCTTTGCACGTCGATTTGCATTTGTATTGCTTCGCCTATTTGTAAATTTCTGCCAAAATTACAACGATGTCAGCTGAAACGGTCGTATGAAATAGCAGGAGAAACAATGCTAAGGTTTTTCAGTTCTTACTTTGGTGTTTGGGGTGCAATGTTTGGATTCCACATGTGAGGTCCATTTACCTCAGCTACTTTTTCTGCTGTGGCTGCAATTGTTTTTCGACAAGGTAAGCGAAATGCATCATTCTTTGTTTTCGATGTAATAAATAAAACAATGTTCTTGTGAATTAGAGGATGGATTTCTTACAAGCTTTCTTGCTGCAGCTATTAGCTTGTCCATGGAGGTTCTTACTGAGTCTGTACTTCTGTTTGCAAAATAACGAAAATCAGAGGTGGCTAATCGGCAGGTATATTTCTGTTAATCGTTAGATTTTACCTGAAGGTGACTCTTCAAGTGGTATAAGGTTAATCCCGGGATGCCCATAAGTTTCAAGACTGATTTCGGTGTAGCTTCTGTACAACACAATAAATAATATAGTTATCCAAATGCACAAGAATGTAATAATTCGTAAAAAGTTTACGCGTGCTTACTTTCTGCTCCACCCAACTGGTTTACAGCTTCTATGAAGCGTTGATGGAGGTCTACCGTCCATTTCAGTCTCGGCTTAGCATCAGTGGATAGCACAAGCCCTGAATCTCCATTTCCGCCTTGAAGGAACAAGTGCTTTTCGTGATGAATGCTCTTTCCTTGCTGGTGGTACATTTTATCGTCTTCAATATGATATTTGGCCAATTTGCTTCCACCTTGAAGCTGAGTTATGCTTCTATTTTACTCCTGAGTAGTATAGTCTTAAACTTGCGTTTATCTGTTACTCGTCGTCTTGACTAATTTTTGCATATCAGAGTTGTATTCAGGGATGTCTTATAGACTTATTAGAGAGGAGGAATAGAATCTTGAACAGAGAGATAGGCATAGAATCTTGAACAGCTTCAAAAGAACCATCAGATTTAATCCAATCTTCGAAAACAAATATCTTGTCCTTTGGTTTTTCATGCATCTGTGGGTCCGATTGCAACACTGCCAATTTAAACTATGACACCTTATATATGTACACGAATAGATCCACCTTAGTCTTTCTTTTGAGTGCACTCATATCTGTCAGTTTACGAACCTTATTCCAGGAACGAATGGCGCGACTTTTTTCTTTTTTTAACAAGATTCTGTTCACTGAAACATTCTGTTTCTTCTTTTACGTACAGTAAATGGATTTGAGTCGCGCAAAATGTGTTTGTTAAGAAAATACATTAAAGAGGGGGGATGCAATATCTTCTTAGCTTTGTTTGAAGGCCATACAGAACACATTCCTTTTGTCTCAATATCATTCATCAGTCGTAACCAACACATGAAATCTTGGTAGGAGTGATTAGCTGTATTTTAAGTGATTAGAACATGTACAAAACAATCAGTCTTTCAAGTTCGATATCATTTCGCGGATGCTGAGTTAAAGCTGCTACTGCTTTTATGGATTCTTCCGTTTGATTGCATCTTGATCATGTATCGCGTGCTCATTGGTGAAGTTCGCATGGGTTTGATTCGATGCAGGAAAAGGGAGTAAAGCTTTAGATTCTGAGGAATGGAATTTCAGAATCTTAATTCAAAGTAAAGCTAATGAGGCAGATTCTCAAGGCAAGAATATTAGTTATTCTTTCCAACTCAGGACCACCAAAAATGGCTTCTTTTTCTTTCTTTTTCCCTTTTTTGTTCTTGATTCTCTAACTTAACAGTTTAAGATGCTGTTAGGGATTACAAAAATAATAATTACTTTTAAGTTGTGTTGTGAAAAACAGCAAGTCAAATGATAAGTTGTGTGCCAGGGGCTATATGTCTCGATTTGATTAATTAATATTGATACTAATCCTAATGTTATTCCCTATTTAGTGATAATATTAGTGGGATATTTGCATATAAAGCATCAGAATTTTCATCTATCAACATACTACCTCCGTTTTTTTTAGTTGTTCTTTTCTATTGTAGTCATAGAACAGAGTTAGAAAAACCAAACTACATTAGATAGTCTTCAAACTTTGGGGGTGTTTTAAGGCAGGGTAAATTGCAAAAACCCAGTATAATTTCAGCAATTTAGTACAATGTCTCTTTTACATATTATTTAATTTATTTCATATTATTTACTCCATTGTCAATTGACTTTTACAAAGGCTATTCAAGTTTTTATCTAAAAAATAATTCACAATGTACTCGAAGAGGGATATTGTACAGAATTATTGAATCCACGTTGAAGTTTCATAGAATTCTATGATCACATGAAAATTTAGAGGGCTTCTATGGTACACCCGGGGTACCGGTACCCCAATAAATCTCAGCCATTAGATTATTAATAATTAAGGAGAATCATTGATTTGACTACCTGCTACTTAAACAACAGGTTATCCAATTAAAAAAAGATTTAGTATTAAATTTTTTCACTCCAACCCCAGCCCCCACCTACCCACCCCACACTCCCAACCGGCCAACCCCAACCCCGCAAGGCTGCGACCTCCTCTTCCCAACTCCCCTCTTCATATTTCTTCAACATTTTTTTTTTTTACTTTTAAGGAAATTTGAGTTTCTTTTTTAATTGATGTGATACAACTTATTGAATT
>JAUEKW010144162.1:0-10566 GCA_032274785.1 Ajuga reptans
GATTTCAAAAAAGTAAAAAGTTATGGGATATTTTGCGGGTGAGGCTATACTTATGGGACGTGTGGTGAATTTTTCCCATTTTATTCATGCTTCATGAATTCATGATTCATAAATTTACTGTTCACGATTCATGTTTTATGTTTTACGAGTTGATGATTAATGATTCATGGGGTTCAAGTCTTCAAGACCCATGATTCATGATGTAGCCGTTTAATTTTGATGTGAAATATAGAGTAGAACTAGGGGTGGGCTTTTTACAGGTAGGTTCGGGTACCCGATCCGACCTGTGCGGGTTTTACTAGGGATGTCAACGGGTAGGGTAAGGTACGGGTACGCCTTCCCCATACCCTACCCGCATGAAAAATATCCTGTCCATACCCTACCCTATTACCCTATTTTTTACTTCGGATAGGGTACGGGTATACGGGTACCCGCGGGTAAACGGGTTACCCGCTTTTTTTTTTTTTGCTTGAGAATAAAGGAAATACTTCAATGATTCCATTAATAATAATGAATTTATAAAAAAAATAAAAAATTTCATTTATATTTTGATTTCTATACCTTGAACAACTAGAGCAATATAGCCTAAAATGTATAATATATGCATAATATAAATAGGTATACATAGAATGTATTATATAGATTTATTTATAAAAGTAATATATATGTATATCGGTTAGGAGGGTAGGGTATACGGGTCGGGTAGACGGGTATGACGCTAAACCTATACCCTACCCTTACCCTAATATAATTTATTGGGTAGGGCGATGCCCTACCCTGTTACCCTAAACTTCGGGTAGTGCCCTACCCATTTGCAAGTTTACCCGCGGGTAAAACTGACATCCCTAGATTTTACCCGATCGGGTATTTCTAGCCTATCGGGTTTTGGGTTTTGGTGGGGTCGGGTTTTTCGAGTCGAGTTTTGGTCGGGTCGGGTTTTTTCGGGTACGCTATTTTACGAAAATCAACCATTATTCTTAGAGATCTTTCAAAAAAACCCAACCCGTCGGGTACCCAGATGATCGGGTGGAAGGTCGGGTATTTTTTTCGGGTACCCGATGTGGCGGGTACCTGACCCGACAAACCCGAAACCCGCAAAACCCGACCCGAGTCCACCACCCCTAAGTGGAACACCGAAAATAGAACAGATGATTATAGTACATTAATTATAATAATTATATGCAAATTTATAGAAATAATAATTATAGTACATTAATTATTATTTTATGATTTGGATAATATATTACATGCGCATTATATATGAGGAAAAGATTTAGGTTGATCCATGCTGATAACATAATGCGCGACGTGTCAATTAAACAAACTCTAGTAAAAAGGATAGGTATATATGTGACCAACAAGAAGAAGAGAACATCAAATCAAATATCGTTTCTACATTTTGTCACTTTCCAAAACAAGGCAAGCCAATTAGGGGTCTAAACGAGTCGAGCCGAGTACTGGCAGGCTCGAGCTCGAACTCGACAAAAATACTTGAGGCTTGAGCTCAACCGAGTTCAATTTTTTCAAACTCGAGCTCAATTCGATATAAACTCATTGAGTTCGAGATCGGCTCGACTCGGCTCGATTTATATTAAAAAACCAATAAAAATCATTAAAAACTTATTATTTATTTTAGAATTAATATATTTTTATAATTATATCAACTATAAAAGAATAACTAGTAATTTCACACAGGCTAGACTAAGCTCGCGAGCCTGTCGAACCGAGTATCAATAAGCTCGAGCTCAAACTCCAGACCTGTTCGAGTAGCTCGAGCAATCGAACTCGAGCTCCATTCTTTTATCTCGAGTCTATTTCAATCTTTTTGCGAGTCGATCTCGAGTGGCTCACGAGTTGTCTCGGCTCACTTATACCCCTAAGATAAAAACTTGCGTGAGACCGTCACACGGTGTGTGACGGCCGTGTGACGGGAAAAATAATCTTTTTTTGTAGTAAAAGTATCACTATTATTAAATAAAAGTATCACTTTTTGTACCGAAAGTATCACCTTTATTTGCAAAAGTATCAATGTTTTTAAAGTACCACTATTTTGGGCAAAAGTATCACTATTTTGGACAAAAGTATTACTTTTTTTTTGTAAAAGTGTATTCCGTCACACGTTATCACACCGTGTGACCGCCATACGTAAGACTCACTCTACCCCTAAAGACAGTGCAACAAGACATTGAAGCCTCTACTTCATTCCTCAACGCATGCTTTATTTGGATTTGAGAGAGAGCGGGAAAAAAAAAAAAAAAAAGCCCCAACTCTAAGGGGAAAGAGAAGCGGAGAAATCGATCCGGCCCGCCAACATTTTAGACGGGGTTATAAAATTTTTGGTACAAAGTTTCATGGGACATAAAAGGTCCGGCCTGATGGACTTCGAATTGAGCCAAAAATTAAAATATAAATTAGGGAATATGTTGGACTTTGATCACTAATTTTTTTTTTTCGATAAAATTTTAGATCGACCTGATTCAGCCTTAACATATGGCCACGACCAGACAGGCTGGACTGGCCCCGGAATTGTCACGTCTCGAAAGAACCTTATATTGTTGGTATCATATATATTTTTAGAAAGAAAAATTAACCTAATTAAACAAACGTGGTGATTCTACCGTAGATCGAGTATACACACGCTACAGCAAAAAAAGTTTTAGTGTGGAACATCAATTTTGGAACAAATGATTTGGGACCCCATACCATGGCCACCGGATTGCTCATGTGGCACATAAAATTAAGAATTTTGGAGACTACACCTATATGTTATAAAATGAAGGAAATTCTTACGCATTTTATAAAGATAGAATAAACAATCTAATTATAAAAAAAATAAACAATCTACAAAATACTAAAATATGGAAATTATAAAGAACAAAAAAAATTGAAATTATAATTGTAAATTTCAAAAAAAAATTAAAAAAATATATCTGAATACTATAAAAAATATCAGGTGACCACTCCATTCCATCAAATATGACAAGAAACGCAATGAATATAAAAATATAATAATTAGCTAAAAGATTGACCTGACATTGTGCTTATGTTATGTGAATGCAGCTATATGATCAGTTTTTATATGATCTAATACTAGGGAAATTTTATTTTTGAGTCCGGTAATTTACGACGAGTTCAAAAAAAGTTATGTTTCTTATATAATTTTAATTTTAGTCTTATAAATTTAAAAAATGTCCGATTATAGAACAAACCTCACAAATTTTGCGGGAGTTGTTTATATGAATAAAATTTTGGATCCAATATTCATTTAGAACAAAATTTCTTAAAGCAAAATGTAAAGGAAACTGCAAACAGAAACTCTTGTGTCTCGTAGTTTCGATTGTATTACAACAAATCCTAGCTTTTATTTCATCTTCTAATATGATCAACGAATGAATCCATCTCCAGTCGCGTAACGCCGCCCTCCGCCACCGCTTTCCTGACAGCGCCGCCAAGTTCCTCCGCCCTCCGCCGTATCTCCTCCGACCCCATCAATCTTTTCAACACCTCGGAAACAGTCGCCGCCGTCACCGTCTCCTTCCTTTTACCCCAATCCTTAACCACTACACCAATTTTCAAAACTTCGGTTATAAGCACTGCATTCCGGGGCTGATCCGAATGCATCGGCCACGATGCAATCGGAACGCCCATCGAGATACTCTCCATGCACGAATTCCACCCGCAGTGACTCATGAACCCTCCAGTTGCAGAATGAGATAGAATCGCCAACTGCGGCGCCCATTCTCTTACTACAATCCCTCTCTCTCTTACTCTCTCCTCGAACCCTTCCGGCAGCTTATGCTCTCTTCTTTCGTGTTTGTCATCTCCACCAAAATCTCCTCTATCTGCGTCTCGCAACACCCAGATGAAGTTGATCGCGCTTTCTTCTAGACCATTCGCGAGCTCTTTGATTTGTTGATCGGGTAATGAAGTAGTCGACCCGAACGAAACAAGAACCACGGATTTTGGTTCTTGATTATCCAGCCATTTCAGACAATCGTGTCGGATTTCTTCATGTGGTAAAATAACAGGATTGAACGGCCCGATAGCCCAATGTTTTTTGCTGTCACTTTCAGATATTTTCTCGATTAGATCCATGTGTTCGCCTTCAACGGCTCTGCACGTGTTGTAAAGACTCCCCGAGCACAAACTTGTGTACGTATGCTCTGAAGCAATAAAATCCATGAACTCCGACGTGAAGCAGTCTTCCAGAGAAGGGATTTGCTTACGCAAACCCTCGTCAACTGGAAACGGCTTCTCTTCCAAACTTTCCCAGAAGAACCAGAAAATCGAAAAAGCCGAAACGCTGTGGAAAACGTACGACTCAGCATGTGGTATAAAAGCCACATCCTGAACAACGGATGACATCATGGAGTCGTGGATGACGACGACTCTGTGAGAAGTGCGTGAGAGGGAGTGGAGGAGGGCGGCGAGCGGCTGCCGGAGGTGGCGTAGGGAGTCGAAGAGTGGCTGGAGGTGGGAAGGGAATTTGTTGGCGGCGTTGGGGTTTGGGGTTGGAGATTGGAACTCAGGCATGGGAAGGTTGTGGAAGTGGAGGTTGGCGGCGGCGAGTGGGTCCCAGCCCTGGGCACGGAGCTTCGCCTGGCGGTTGTGGGAGGCGGTGCAGACGAAGTGGACGGGGATGTCGTAGGCGGCGATGAGGCGGCTCAGGTGGAGGAGCTGGTTCAGGTGACCTTGCGCCGGTAGAGGCACCATTACTACCGTGGTTGCCATGGAATTAAGTGTGTGTGTGTGTGTGTTTTTTAGTTTTGAGGAATCTTGGCAATGTGTGTGTTTTAAAATGTCAGTCGAATGATTTAATAAGATGGAGAATATTTTTTTTATATATATATTATAGCATCACCAAATTATTGTCACACGATTGAAATATTGGCCGAGTGCGTAGATGAAAAGTATGAATTACATTATTAATTAAAAGAAAACTTAAGAAATAACAAATATATGATGAAATTACTTTCGACGTGGCAGTAATCGGATGATGCGGCAGAAGTTGTAGAAGGATTATGCAAGATATGATGTAAAGTGAAAATAAATTAAGGTCATGTTTTAAAATAGTCGTTATCCCAAGATAAGCATCTTGTTGTAAAAGATCTCTCTCTTATCGTATTTGTCAAATTAATAAAGTTGAAATCTTAATTTTATGAATACGATCGATGTTAAAATTCAAAAGGGAATAATGACTGTGATTCAAATTATAAATTTCTTTTAAGTTGATGATTTAATTTATTATTTCTAAAAAATCATGTTAAAATTACAATTTTATAAAAGTTCATGATTTATTTTGCAATTAAGCCATAAATCAAATCAACAATTCATATAAATGGGAATGAATTTATGATTTTCAAACGATGTACCTTAATCTAATTGGCGAAAAAAAAAAAAGAAGCCGAGTCTTGTGTGTAATCCAAAAAAATAATACTTCAAAAAAGTACTAATTTTTCAAATAAAATTAATACTTTCACTACAAAAAATATTATTTTTACTAACGCATGGCATGTGACCGCCGACACATACAAGTTTTTGTCAATAAAAAACTGCATCTCATATTGGACGGAGAATAATATTATATCTTGTTTGTTATAAATTAATTTAAGATATTCTTGTTTGGCGAATTGTTTAAAGGTGATTGGTGATGATCTCAATGAATGTACATGTGATAAATTGGACTTTAATGTTTGGAATTAGTAAAGATTATTTTGTTTATTTATTCCAATCACATGAAAATGAATTTTATTACAGTTTTTAGTTATTCTAGATATTCTTGTTTGGCGAATTAATCCAACATATAATAAACTGTACGAACTCTGGATTTTTTTAATTAATGCATCCAAATCAAATTTGTAGTTTTCAGAGTAAAAAATAATAAAAGAATATTGTCTGCAGTGCATTACAGTTTTGAAAATAAATGGCCGACGGAAAAACCAATTTCTAAATATATATATAAATAACAAACATCGGTTTGATAACGTGACTTATAAATTAATAATAGTACAGCTAATATCACCATTGCGATCTTATTTTTACTCGAGGTTAATTGTAGAAGTCGCTAGGCGCTAGTTAGGTGGTGGACTGGGACCTAGCAACCAATCGGGATTTAGACGGGGCAAATCGGGGCATAGATGCGGTTAGGCGGGAGAAATAAAAAAAAATAAACATAGATAGTCAATGAGAGCCTAGACGGAAATTAATCGGAGCTAGTCGGGAATTTCGCAACATAGTTTTTAATGAACACATCCAATTATTAATATGATAATTAACTATTTTATATTTTTAGAGAAGCCCTTGTAAAGTGGGATAGTTTATGGATGTTTTAAGCAAAAACAACTTTCTAAATCATACTCTTTTTTCCTATCTAGATTTTGATTTCTTCAAAACATGATGCACATTAAGGATCTGTAAATTTTGATAATTATACATCCTGATGAAAGGTTAGGTTCATCATGTTTCTGGATTTGTTTGCGGCTGATAGGTTGTATGTACTTGCTGGTAGAGATGTCAAAACGAGTTCCATTCTCAAAGTCTGCCCTGGCCTGACTCTAAGAATATAAGGGAAACTAACGTTCTAAATGGTTTTAGATATTAAGTAGGCAGCGAATTTATGACTAAAAACATTTACAACATTTACATTATTGGTCCATCTAAAAACACTTGAGGGAAACTAGAGCATGAAAATTAGAAATTTATATGAGTAATAAGTCCCAAAATAGTTGTCACTTTAAACTTTTTATGAAAAACTAAGAATTGTTAGAATAGATAAATATAACTCTACTTAATCTACGTCTTTCACCACAAATCTCTACTTATTAGAGGTGGCAATTTGGGCTGCCCGGCCAAACTTGAACCCGCGGGCCTATACCATATGGTAGACCAAGTCAGGCCAGTCCAAGATTTGTTCGGGCCAAAAAAATATAATTTAAGTCCAACCTCACCTCACAAAAATATTAGACCTGTCCGCAGCCCGTCAAATCGGCCTGGCTTTCGGGTCATTGGATCAAATAAGCCGGACCCAATTATATTGTAAGTTCATATTCTCACAGTTAAAATATCGGACGAGTTGGTCCGGCCCATAGCCTACCGGCATGGAATTATTACCCGTATGGTTCTGATGGACGTGTGATGTCGGCAGCGTGATTGCAAGTGGCACATTATTATTTGAGGCGCCGCCGTTTATGTTAACCACGTGACAGCGCTTTACGTGTCACCAAGGATCCTCTTTATGGTCTGAAAATTCACACGATATACAGTTTTTTTAAATAACAGATTCCATTGATTAAATTAGATACGATATTGATGTTTTTTTTTTTTTGTCCTTTTTGTCGCATACGATATACGATATTGATTAAATTCACACGATGCGTTATTTGTGCTGCCATTTGAGCAGTTGAGATATCTATGGCGGCAAACGATCAGAGTTTTCGTTGAACAGTTCGGTAAGTGTTCGTTTATGTTTGTTTATTTTGTTAAATAGTCGTAAATGAACAAAATTTTGAGCTCGGTTAATAAACGAACAGAACTTGAACAATTTGTTTATTTAGTTAAATAGTCGTAAATGAACAAAATTTTGAGCTCGGTTAATAAACGAACAGAACTTGAACAATGCCGGCTCGTTTATTAATAGCTCGCAAACAAGCTCGTTTAATAATAATAATAATAATAATAATAATAATAATAATAATAATAATAATAATAATAATAATAATAATAATAATAATAATGTTAGAAGTGTAAAGAGCTACTGGTTTTTCGTTGCTTTTATTGTTGAAGTATTATGACTTCTTTATTTTGTAATTTTGTTGGCTTTTTCACCTGATACTTTGGGTATATATTTGTAATATTTACAATCAGTAGATGTATTATGTATGTATTTGTGTATTTCATGAATCATGAAGTTATTTTGTTTGCTTTTGTTGGTTTGATGATCTTGAGCAAAAAATTTAGTTCAAAAAAAACTGTTCATGAACGTGGACCGAGCTCGAGCCGAGTTTGAACAACATTTTGAAAGTGTTAATCGAGCTCGAACTGAGCTTGAATAATTCTAAAATTAATGAACATTATACACATAACTCAAAGCTCGGCTCGACTCGGCTCGTTTGCCGCCCTAAAGATGTCTAGTGGTCAATTTTTTTTAAGGGCGTCCATCTTGACATTGAATATCACGCCTACTTTATTCCAAATTTGTACTTTATTATTAATGGTGGTAAAATTGCCTGTCTCATATTTTTTAGTGTTTGGACCATAAAAAAATTGGTTTGAAATACTATCGTATTCAATAATTTCGACCAGGTGATGTTAGAAAAAATGCAATACATATGAAAACGAAAGCAATAAAAATACGAGATTGTTAACCTAGTTCGTCTAGAAGACTACGTCTGGGGGCGCTGTCAAGTCAGGATTTCTACTAATTTCGTCGAACATATTACAATGAATGTCGTGAGTATATATAGTGGTAGAGGACTGAAACCCTAATCCTAAACAGACTCGAATTAGTATAAATAAACAGGGCTCAAAAATTGGATCACCGTTATTGGACCTAGTGTACAGTCCATCAAACTCCATAACTCAACAGATGAATCTCATGGACCTTGGACAGGTTCGAAAATTATAGTATATATTTTTGAAAGATGGACCAAACTGCTCAATAATTGTAAGAGTAATATAATTTTTTTATTATATTTAAAAAATTATACTACAAATACTATTGATTGAGACTTAAAAGTAGGAGAGAGATGTTCGGATACTAGAGGGACACGTGGTCGCACATGGCCAATTACCTTATATGTGGGCTCTACAGCTCCGGCCCTTCTCCCTCCTCCACGTGCCCCATGGCCCACCATCGTTAGATGTATCTCGACGAGACATCTATTTATCCTCCACCAATTTTATAATATGTCACTTCCACTACCGTTAATTAGTAGTAGAATGTGTGACATAATAAGTTCAATCATCGATTCACTATATTTGTAGCAATGAATGATAAAATAGATTATAGATATAGGATAATCTCGTCACGATGTATCCAATGGTAGTGGTGGTGACATAATTAGATGTCAAAAAAATACGACTGATGTTGTAACTGAAAAAAAGTTTATAGTTGGTGATTAATATTGTTAAGTTTTAAATGTTATGTTGCAATTGAAAATTAGACCAAATATCATGATTTGTTTGGTAATTAACTCTTATTAAAATTGTATTGGCATATGTACTGACTGTAGAAATCTAAGGAAAATTTAAATTTCAAGTTTGTTAAATATGAAAAAGTGTAAAATATCTTGTTGCTAAAATTTAACAAGTATAAAACAATATATTATATAAAAACTTCCAACCAAATTATTACCAAAATTTAATATTTTTATTTTATGGTCATCCTTATGAAACAAAATTTAAAATAAATATAACATACGTAACATAGTAATTGGGTAAAATATATATAAAATTTACATGCGAAGCCGCCAGCATTGATTCTATGTTTGGTGACAAAATATGATTAACCCCTTTCCATAGACTATTGAATTGCATAAATATCTATTAATATTTCTATGGTCTTTTTTATGAAACAAGATTAAAAATAAATATAACATACGTAATTTGTAAGAGGGTGGACTATATAAAATTTACATGTGAAGCGGCATAGAGGTGGTAAAATCAACCCGACCAGTAAGGTCACCCAGCCCACCCGATCTTTAAAAACTGACCCAATGAGTCACACGTCTGATAGGAAAAGGGCCGGCCCAAAAGTTATAACATACTTTAAGAGAATGAACTGAACTTTAACCAAAAATTTTTGGTCCAATAAAAATTGAACCCGACTCAATATATAATGTTAGCCCGACAAGTCAGGTCAGACTGGGCCGGCTGCCTGAATTGCCATATCTAGAAGCCGCCTCCACTGATTTTTGTTTTGGATACTCCGTCTTATTAATAAAATCACTAATGAACTACTATAGAATTGGCAGCTGAGAAATCGATTTTTTTGTTTTTTTGCAGTGTTAATATTTGGACCTTTATCCTTTTTTTCTTTTTTCTTTTTTAAATAAGTTAATATTTGGACGTTAATAGTTAAGAAATGGACCACATTTGTCCACTTGTTGAAAATTTCATGCACTTCTATAAATTTAATTTCCAATTTATTTAGGCATAATTCATAACTAAAATTATTTCACTCAGACACATTTAAATTTTTACAGTTTACATGAGGCACTTCTTAAGAGGTCGAGGTTAACATGAGTAGGGCTGTAAATGAGTCGAGTCGAGCTGAACGTATTGTTGTTCAAGCTTGTTTGAAATGTTATCGAGCTTCTAGCTTTATGTTTGAGCTTGTTTGATTATTAACCGAATCGAGCTTGAACAAGCTTTCATCGAGCTGAACACGAGTCGAGCTCGAGTAGTTTGATATTTTTACACTTGTTTTAACATTTTTAATTTATCGAGCTCGAGCTTGGATCGAGCTTTAGATTTTATCAAACATAAAAATATGTTCAAGCTTATTTGATATCTTTAATCGAACATAGTTCAAACGAGCTTTTAGCGAACGATCTCGAGTCGAGTATC